>JAGDQM010000060.1:0-15260 GCA_017580835.1 Termitomyces bulborhizus
TAAGGACACTATGTATTCAAAGGCTTTGAGCAGGCCCACAGGCAGGACTGCACACATGGGATCATGGAGAATACTTCTTCACATTGTTGCAAGAAAGGGGTGGGATGCTATGTGGACCAACATCAAGACTGCTGTCCTGTATGGCCTGCTTCCTGAGGACAAACAGCCCAAAGGCTTTGTAGGACCTGGTGAGATGGAGTGGGTAGGCTCTGGCACTATCATTGCTATACTGCATGTAGATGACTTCATATCAATTGCAAGCAACACTTCAAGTATCAAATGCAAACCACATGGACCATCGAAGTTGAATTTGTTGTTTGTATTGCAGTCAAATGGGATTGCAACAAGTCTCTGGTTCAACTCTTGCAGATGGCATTAATAGACAAGATCATATTACAATTTGAACAGAAGGATGGGGCAACACCCCTGTCTCTTCTGACTCTGGGTGGCAGTAGCAACCTAGCAACTCCATCGATCTGGTTAGTTTCATAGATGCTCTGCTTGGGCTAATTGTGTGGACACAAGGTGCAGTGTCAGGAGATATACATGGAGCTGTAATCTAGAGTGGTGTTTTGGGCTGCTAGAAAGCAGAAGGCTATAGTAGCAGGATCCTGCAAGGCCCATGTGGCTGTGGGTGCTACTTGGAGGTATCAACCATGCCAATACTATATCTGGATTGAATTTGATACTTATGTGATAACAATGCTGCCATCGACCTTTCCAAAGATCTCAGACTGCACGCTTAATACATTGATATTAAATATCACTTCTTCCAAGAATGCATGCAATCTAATCACTCATGCTATGTTCATAGCAGATATAGGTTATGAAGCTCTGTGAAGAGTACAATCTCCCCCAAATTCCTCCTGTATGCTTTATGATTGTTCAATTCCCGCCTGCAGCATTTGATATTTTCCTCCCTCCCTCTCAATTAACACAGTGTCAAAGACTCCCTTAACAGAAATATATGTTGTATATAACCCTACACATATATCTGTATAGTCAAAAGTTACGTTTTTCAGTTCACATCGGAGAAATTCCCGCACTTTCCGGCATCAACATTTGCCAAAGTATACCTCGGCTAAGATGTTCCTCACAGGACTGCCTTTTCTGTTCAAGTCTCGAAATTTCCACGGAAGAATTCGGACTAGTTGAGAAGCTAGAGACTTCAATTACAATGCGCGATATGATCGTGGCAATGTAGTGGTTCTGGACTGACCACCAGAGAAACACGAGGAGGGACAATGTATACCATGTTGTTGGACTTCCGAGTCGGACCTGGCAACTGCTCTTCCATTTCATTCTTGTAAGCCACCCTCGATGATTCAACTCCGGGTGCCGATGGCAGGTCGTGTGACTCAGGAGCCACGAGGGGGGCGCATGTGTAAAGATGAACGGGATACCCAAGCCGAAGTTTCATGCGCAACAGTGATTGTTCAGACGTTGCTGGATATGGAATGGACATAATTCGCGCCGGCGTCACATCTAAAATGATAGGTAGCCCACGCTCTTCACGGCGATCTAACCCTGCACCCAATCTTTGGCGCGAACGTGCAATGGCAAGGAACCAATCAGAATCGAGAACGGGAGTCGCGTGCAGACACGTTTCGATGGGGGCACACGAGCGATAATAGCTGGCTTGTAAGGAATGGCCTCTATCCAAATCCATTTCCATGCCAAAGCAGAGCATCCACCGCGCCATCCTGCCACAGCCTGCAAGTCCGCCCAGCACAGATGGCGACGGCGATGGCGAGTTTCAGCCAAACTCCGTACAAGCGCCTGCTAAACGCGGTCGCAAGCCCGGGCCGCTCTCGCGAGCTGCAAGGGAGACACAACGCAAGCTCAACCATTCTATCATCGAGAAAGCCCGTCGGACAAAGATCAATGATGCCCTCACTACCCTCAAGCAACTCGTACCCGCTGGCTACGGCCAGTCGTCCCAAACGCCTGATGAGGACGAAGAGAGAAAGAAGAAAAAGGGAAAGAAGGAAGACAAGGAGAAAGAGTTCAAGCTTGAAATCCTCGAACGGACTGTCGTGTTCCTTCAGGACCTTCTCAAACGCGTACAAGTCCTCGAAGCCGACGGTTGTGCGAAATGCTCCTCTCAGCCTAAACGCAAGCGCTCTCTCGACATTTCCATCGAACCGTCTCCTAAACGATCACGCCTCCACACTTCTCCGCGCCTCCCATCCATCTCATCCTGGCTTCCCGTCGCAGCACACATCGACATCGACCCACACCTCCTCAACACCCAACTCTCCTCAACAGCAGGTCCATCGACCACGACCGGTCTACCATCCCCGCCCGCATCAACCCACTTTGCACCACAACAACACGCTCTCCTATCTTCTTCAGTCCCGACGCTCAATCTCGGCGCCAGTGCTAGTTCGACGCACAGTCCGCGTTTGTCTCGAGCTCCGGCATCAGGAAACCCTTTGAGCTCCCTGCTATCCGAGCCGCATCGGACTCCGGTTCTGTCGCCCCTCCGTACGCCGGAAGACGAAAGTGCGGCGTCGTTGTTGCTGCAGATTCGTGCGAGAGGGAGTGCGCTCTTGAGCGACGACGGACAGGCGATGGTGTCCAGGGTGTCTCAGGCTTCCCGTGCTAATGTGCACGCGCAGACGCCGGGGAGTATCTTGGGGCTTGATTGGAATAAAGAGGACAGGGTATGAGGTGTTGGTTGTGCGGTGATTGGGGATTCAATAACGATCTGTGTACCAGTAGGGTTCCTTGTGTACGATTAGCAAAGTAGAGGTTGGAGTGTCGTGGAGGATCGAAAGAAGGAAAAAATGATGTGCATAATGACCATAAATTCTCAGCCCTAAGGTCTCAAGACGCATTGATTGAGGGTTTTAACTTCAGATACAGTCTGCTTGTTTCATGCCATGATCCAATTCCAACCTTCATTGCCAGGCTCTTTAAAGCCCCTTGGGTTGCTTCATGTACTGCTCTTTGTCTTCAGGGAGCAGCTCATGGTAGGAATAACCTCTTCTTAGCATCCTGCAGCTAGATCCTCCACAAAATCATGTGTGCAGTTGTCTTGGTGTAACCTTGTCCAGATATCCGTTTGTTGTCCTTGAACACACAAGTTTTACCATGAATCTGATTGATTACCTTCCCATTTTTATTTTTATTTATACTTAATCTTGAATACAGGTTAACATTCACCTTTCCAAATTTTATGACAAATTGGTATCATGTCCGCTACGCCCTGTAAGCCTTCTTCTCACTACTGTTTTAGCATCCAGTAATTGTTATGGCCTCCCTCCACATATGTGGCAAGGGGGCACAAATTCTTTGTCAACATCGACAGTACGGTTTGCAGTAAATTCCACCTCGATAATGCGTCACAGCTGTATTGCCAACAAGTTGTTGCCACTGTTGCATTTTGTCGGGCAGACCACGATATCCACGCCAGATCCTACACCACGCATATCCTACTACGCTCCTCCTCGTGTCTAGGCAATTAGCCCAGCCCGAGTCCGTGGATCCTACCAATTGTATTGGGTTTTTACCCCACAGTAGCAGACCGAGTGTACGCGTGCCTTTCAGGTATCGTAGCGTCCGAATTGCCGCATTACAGTGGAATTTGAGTATAACAAGTCGAAGTAACTGCGAGAGTTGTTGTTGTTGAACAGCGTACTGAATATCTGGTCGAGTAGATTACGGCAGGCCAGAACAACCCTGCCAACCAGCTGTCTGTATCGTAGTTTTTTTTAATTTTGTATTGTTCATTGTGGGTTAATTTCGCTGGGTCTGGGCGTCATAGCTTCATGCTGCCCCTTTGTAACTAGCCTTCCTGTCATTCATGTCATATCAATTAATTTGTTATGGTTCTAGCTTCTTCAGGGCATTGCATCAACCTTCATACCTTTAACTCCCTTGTCTACTCCATCTCTACATTTATGAGCACCTTCCAGAGATCAGGGTTAGTCATTGCTCTGGAGTATAACTTTTGAACCTACTTGCTCTCATCAGTCAAATATGCAGTTGTAGCTAGTGCATAAGTTGTATAGGTGAAATTGGTTCTTAGTTAGTAATATTGTAGGTAAAATGTTTCTAGTAGGTAGACAAATAGAGTGCTGAGGCTTGATGACAGCTGTAACTTGTGGTGGCACTAGCATACCAGGTTCTGCATGTGTCACAAGGAGGGAGTCCACTGGATGAGAGGTTGAGAGTAGCATCCATGTTAGTAAACTGACCCTATCAAACCCCCTTATGCTCTGATATGATCTCATGACTCATTGAACAAATGTTAACAGCTAATTTAACAACTCATTGTATACAATCTTCAATAACATATATATTTTACAATCAACAAACAATAAAGTATGACCTTTACTTCATATATTCTTGCATATGCTTAATCTCTTTCAACTTGAACTCACCTCCTCCTTCCTTCCTACCTCTGTTCCTCTACTTGTCATCACCATCTGTCTTGTATTGAGAGCAACTTCCATCTCTTGAAAATCATTGTCTTTCAGTTCTTTTGAAAGCATTCCATAATGTGGACCCCCCAGCTTTGTGTATAGTATCTGCAAGTCTGCTTGAGTCTGGATTTAAATTGCTTGGGGATGGTGAAGGTGAAGGTGTAAGTAGAGTCACTTCATTTGATGTATTTTGGCTTAGGAACTGAGAGAGAAGTGCTAAGCCTACAATTGAATCAGCCATACATCTATCTTCTGTTTTCTAATATAATTACTCACCATCTTCAAATTCTTTGTCTTTAACCAGTCCTGCTACTGCCTGTTTTATTTCAACTTGCTTTGAGCTTTGCAAAGTGCAAAGTGGAGTGAGCTTCTGCTGTTTGAACTTGATGGGTAAAGAACTTCTATCATCAGGAAGCTTGGGAATTATGTCTAACACATCCCCACTGAACTGCTGAATCTTTTGACTATCAAGTTCTTGTAGATTCACTTCCATTGTGATATGATGTAGAAAGTTTAGATGTGCAGGAAGTGATAGGGTATTTATGCTAGAGTGCTTTGATATCCAAGTTTTCTTTGTAAAAGAAAATGCCCAAAAAATAGCCATCTTGACTTTAAGTATTGGCATATTTGTTTCTGAAGAATATTGACTAAATACTACACTTGGAGATGGTTTAATGGCTGATGTAAAACCTTTGCTTTGGTTGTGTGTATAATTCCATAGTACTCCTATATGACCTTCTGCCATGTCATCAGTAGGATCCATTCGGCGTCAGTTGACTTCCCATGATTGCTCTGTAATTTGTTTAGTCTTATTTGAGCCAAGTTGTCCAGCCAATTGTAAGCTGGGAGTGGCAGAAAATGTTGTGGAGACTTGTAGATTTTGTGATGTCCCATGTTGTGTTATAATATTTTCATCGCTATTTTCAGGTAACCAATTAAGAGCACTAATAGAGTTAGATGCTGTCATCTTTACTTGACAGAATTTCAAGAGATAGTGATCTGTCTTTGATGTTATATAAAGTCGAGGCACATTGACTTCCAGTATTGGAACACCAGCAGACCAATTCACATTAGAAGAGCCATTTTTGTGTATCTAAAGTTTATAATTAATATGATAGCATACTAAAATATAATCTGAAGTAGTAACTTACAGCTGCATTAATATTGCAGTTGATGCCAAAAGTTTCCTTACTATCCACACTCTTTATAGCAGAATAAAACTGAATTTCAGTCTTATGACTGGCAATATTGTTGCTATTCCTTTTTCCATCATCTGGATCTCCTCCTCCTCCATCCCCTCCATCTCCTCCACTTCCACCTCCTCCCCCTCCTCCCCCTCCACTTCCACCTCCTCTACCTCCATCTTCTTTGCCCTGACCTCCATGTTTACCTCCATCTCTATCTCCACTACTTTTACCTTTATCACCACTATTTTTACCTTCACCACTACTATTGCTGCCTGCTCCTCCACTTCCACTTGTTTCTACATTTCCATCTTCTCTACTCTGTTGGTTACTCTCACTGTCTTTACATTCATCTTTATCTGTATTGATACTTCCACCTATTTCTTCACTTTTGCTCTGATCTCCTAATTTATTTCCATTATTTTCAATGCCCATTCCTAGGTCTGATAAGTCATCCTTTGAAACTATCACAATTTCTACTGAGGAAGCACATATTTCACCTCCTATAAGAGTTACCTCCTTTGTAACCAATGTTTCTAAAGAGGTACACAACTCATCTGAAGCACTTTCTTCAAGGATGATGTATATCTCTTGTTCTGGTTTTGGAAGGCTGATTGTCTCAATGTTGAATCCAGAATGGATAGAAAAAGCACCTATATATCCTGACTCTGCAAGTTTTTGATATATAAGAGGTGCAATTTTCTCAGCACATAGCTGAGCATTATCAGGAGTGATCCACTCTGTAGAACATTTCCAAAAGCCATCCTCTGCAGAAATGTGTGTAGTAGGAGACATATTTACTTCTGCTGGTTGCATGTCAAGCAACTCCCAACTATTCTCAGCAAGTTGGTCATGAATCAGCTGGTCTGTGGCTCCAAATTGACCCTGACTCTCTGAAACAGGCAAGACTGGAGCTATAACAGGCACAACTGAAACATTATGGATATTTCCACTTTGATCTTGAGTATTGGAAGTATAACCAAGCTCCTTGGCACTAAAAGTCCCAACCAAGCCAGCCATTGAAGACTCTGCTGATGATAAACTATCAAATTTAGGATATAACCATAAATCTTCTGGGACTCTGGCTTGTAAAAAGTGAACAATTTTAGCACATGTTGGTCGATCATTACGAGATTTGCTCCAGCAATGTTCCATAAGTGACCAGATCTCTTCAGTCAAACCCCACCTAGTCCAAGGCAGACCTGAAGCTTCTGGCTGTTGAGGGTGACAACCATTCAAGATGTTCTTCTGAACAATTGCTGTGCTAGAGAATTCAAAAAATGGAATTTGACCTGTAAAGATCTTTGCACATATTAAAACAAATTAAAAATGAACAGGAGAGTATACCTCATAACAAACACATCCATAAGCATAAACATCGCTTGACATAGTGTTTATCATCTTATTATCATTCAAAATCATTAGCTCTGGAGCTTGCCACCGAAGACTGCCCCCTGTTGAGAATTCACTAGTAATCTGAGGATCTGATATGGACATTATTCCAAAACCTGCCAAACATGCTCGGCCAGCATGATCAATCAGGACATTTGTCTAAAAGGAAGACTAGGCACAAAAGCAAAATAGAAATGGTAATAAACATACAGCTTTCAAGTTTCCATGAACCATGACATTCTCATGCAGATACAGAAGGCCATTTGCCACATCATATGCCTAACTCATGTGTTATACAATTTCCAAGTAGGAGATATGAAGGCAGCAGGCAATGGGTAAAACTTACAAGTAGTTCTCGGGGGGCTTCATGATTCTGCGCCAGATATTCCATCATATTCCCATTCTCCATCCATGGTGAGACTAATGTAGGCATCCTCCCCAATTTAAAAATGCCATGAATCTTTTGGACATTTGGATGTGACAATTGCCTTCTCAGAATTGCCTGGCTACCAATTATTTTCTGTGGAATATAAGAGAGTCAGATTGGCAGTTAAACACCAGACTGATGAAATTGACAAAACCCACATGGTGGATCCTGGTTCCCCGGTATAAGTATAATCGCATTCTTTTCAAGCAGACCACTTCTCGCTGCCATTTGCCTCTGTATATATCAGCAAAACTTCCAACAGTGACAGGTTCTTCATCGAATGTAACATCCTTTAACTCGTAAGAAGCAGGATAGAGTTCTGATTCTATTGAGATCCTCTGCATTGCCACGATGACATTAGCACGAAAATGAGGATCCAGCGTATGTGAATCAAGGAGCTAATGATGCATGAGCTCACAAATGCACCAGAGAGGGAGAAAGAATATACATCTTGAAAAGAATCAAGCAGCCTCTGGGCATCTGATCTTTGGCAATTGACAAGCCGGAAGTAAGCTACGTGGTCTTGGAAAATCGATTTCAGTCGAGCTACGAGAGACTCTCGGCTGTAAAAGCATCCATTAGTCAATGTTACTTACCGCAGGGGAATGTAAAAGACGTACTCAGATAGCTGGAGGTCCAATGCTTCCATACTGCTGGGGACGAGGAGGGTGTGGGAGGCGAAGTTTGTAATGGGCTGAGTAATTTGACCAACTTTCCTGGAAAGAACCGAACGGCTTGAGGGAATTACTTCGGCTTGTCCTCACTAAAGGTAAGTCCGGTGGTGTGGGAGATTGCGTGGTCCACGCACCCTCCGTTTAGTGTTTTCCAATATCTGATCCTTCGGGTTTTCCCGCCCTCCTCCGTTAAGGACCTTCTCAGACTTGCCAGCAATTTCCAAGAGCAGAGCGTCTTGAAATTTGCGAAATATACCTGCCTATAGATTCTTCTGTTCTCTCAATGCCTGCTGTCAGTCAATTTACTGAATATTTCGTAGTGACGATGCCAGGTCGTGATTGCCATCACGGGCTTGAACCTCGTCCTCCGTGCCACATAGGAATCTATCAAGGCTTCCGTTCTTCTGTGTGGTTCATTTCTCCAGTGACTAGCAATGATTTCCTCGCAGACCTCGTTTTCATATATGGTGCATTGGCACAAGCGTAATTCCGGCGAGATTTTGCCTTGTTCTATGGAACAAGGAACGAGGAGAGGACGAATGGGGCAAATTTGTGTCATCGGTTCTACCGGTCGGAGTATTCACACGGGTGTAGTTACAAATAGAAATAGCCTTTTTGACTTGTGACGTTCATCATGGCCCTACAAATGCTATACTTCTCCATAACACCATGGCCATTGACTCGAGTCACCAGAATAGCCGTGTTTATCGTATGTATTCCTTGGAATTCTTCTTCTGCCTGAACCCTCACGTTCCTCTAATGGCTTCCTCGCAGACCTCGCTTTCATAGCGTATTGCGGTATTTTACTATTCGGGTACAATGTAGGTGTTGCAGGTGGCGTCGTGTCCCAGCCTTACTTCCAGCAA
This sequence comes from Termitomyces bulborhizus, assembly GCA_017580835.1. Lineage (NCBI taxonomy): Eukaryota > Fungi > Basidiomycota > Agaricomycetes > Agaricales > Lyophyllaceae > Termitomyces > Termitomyces bulborhizus. The sequence goes on from JAGDQM010000060.1 coordinate 8,974, forward strand.
GAGTTTGGTCTGCGCAATGCTGATGGAACCCAGAACCAAGAGAGAATGAACAACGTATCATCACTTGTGGTATCGGTTCTACAGGCTGGAGCCTTCGTTGGTGCTTTGGGTTCTGCACCTGCTTCTGGTGAGTTCGTATGATGTTCTCGACTATGCTCAAACTCGTCGTTGTCTCTAGCCAAGTTTGGCCGCAAAACTACCCTACTCTATTTCACATTCGTGTTTTCAATAGGCGCATTTCTTACGACTGCGGCCTATGACCGACAGCATTATGAGCTTGAGCTTATATATGCTGGACGCACCATCTCAGGATTCGGCATAGGGGGTATATCTGCCGTTGCGCCTGCATTCGTAACTGAGTGCGCCCCAACAGAAGTGAGAGGGAGAATAACAGGACTGTTCCAGATCATGGTGAGTCCTATCTATCCTCAAGTGTCATTGGTCATCGAAGACTGGAATGTAGCTTGCAGCCGGAGTCATGCTCTCATACTTCACCAACTTCGGGATAAGCTTGTACGAGATCACTGGGCCAAGCGTCTGGAGAATCCCCTTTAGCGTCCAACTCATTCCCGCGAGCGTCATGTTCTTTGGGTTGTTAACTGTCAAGGTCCGTACACCTCTTTATACTTCTTTCCTTTCATAACATCATGTTTGTAACGCAGGAATCGCCCCGATATTTGTTCTCCATAGGTCAAACTACTTTAGCCTTACACACCCTAGCCTACCTGCGCGAAGAATCACCTTGGTCCGACCGTATCCTACGTGAGATGGCGGAGATCGAGGCACAAACAGCAGAAGAACGTGATGCGAGAAAAGAACTTGGTTTTTGGGATGCGCTTACAAGAAAGGGTGAAAGCGCCAGGTTCAAGATCGCCTTCGGCATCTTTGTATTACAGCAGTGGTGCGGACAGAATTCTGTTGGGTGCGTTTTTCTTGCGCTCCGTCTGCGGATGAGATCTGATTTGTATATCAGGTATTACGCTCCTCAGATATTCGAGGCTATCGGTTTTACTGGGACGAAAAACTCTCTCCTTGCGTCAGGCGTGTACGGTATCATCAAGGTACGGCTCAGCCTTCCTTGCCGAGTTTTCCCTCATATAAAAACACATAGCTCCTCGCTACCACAATTTTCGTCTTCTATCTTGTCGAGAGCCTCGGCCGTCGTCTTCCCCTGTTCATATCTTCTCTTGGCATGGGCACTCTCTTCCTTGTCATCGGTGTTCTGCTGAAAGCGCATCCACCAACGCCGGACCTCAATTTTACTGCAGACACGTCTACAACATTAGCAGCTAGGACCATGGCCGTACTTCTGTATCTCTACGTATGCTTCTACTCCGTAGGCTGGGGGCCCCTACCGTGGATATACGTTGCGGAAATCTTCCCAACTAGGTCAAGGCATCATGGGTTGGCAGTGGCGAGCGCCTCCCAGTGGTTCTGGAGTGCGTATCATGTTCTTAATCATGTTCTTGTTACTGAACTGTTGTATAGATTTTGTAGTCGCAAAAACTACGCCTGATTTGATTGCACGACTGGGCTATGGGATTTTCTTCTTGTTCGGGGTAATTAACGTTGGTGCGATGGCAGTTTTTGCTTTGTACGTTCACCCCGATCTCTCTCTATTTAGTGTAATTGTCTCACCTTTTAGCATCATGAAGCTTCCTCCCTGAAACAAAGGGACGTAGCCTTGAAGATATGGACGTCATCTTTGGAGCCATGGCTGCGGAAGTATGTTCTGCACACGTCGCGGAAAGGGACGAAAGAGGTGATTATTGTCATGGCACTTTTCTCTTCGACGATTATTGACTCTCCGATCCTTCTATTTGCATGCGAACAAGGCGGAGAGATGAACGATGGAGATGCTTCAGAGAGTACCCGGCTGTTATCGTAGACTATGACATATCATTGCATAAGTGAGACTCGTCCAACATCGGCTTCGCATCTAATTATTTAATTTTTTTCAGAACAGTCTCGATCTACGTCCTATGAAAGCCATCGGAACAGTAAAATTTCATATCCTATCCCAGATATTTCCCCTTTAGCGTGTCTTAAAGTGAGTGCAGTGAGACGCCAAAAAAGGTAGGCGGAGGACGTATGGTTGCCCAGTCTTGCCTATATAGTCGGTCTCAAAACCAGTTCCAGCCCCGGCAGTAATGAATGTGTTGACAGAGATATGCTCGATGTGATGAAAGATGATAACTTGGGGAGATGAGGTGAGCAGCAGAAGAACGTATGAGAGGAAAAGGGAAGGTTTCTTATCACCGGTGGTTCCAAAGGATTCGGGGAGGGAAAAATTGTAGCCAGCAAGATGACATAGTTAACAGGCCCCGAGATTAGCCTCTGTCAAATTTGCTTCACAATATCCGCGAATTCAATATTGACACAGTTAAGCTTTGAAGAGCCGCGGCTGACTTAATGTGGAACATGTTCTTCTGGCTGCATGAGTGCATGACGGCTAAGTCGAGACAATGGACAAGAAGCACTTGCTGCGACGATGGCGGTGCTATGTATCTCAATCTGCGTACAAGGTGTCTACTGTCACGGTTATTTGTGGTGAAGAGAGTCGATGGTAAGTAACGCAATGATGCACTGCATCACTTTTACACTTCCGCATTGCAACCATGCAAAACTTTTCGAATCAGGTTGTATTCATTTGATCAAACCCTTGTTGCACAACGCTCTAATTCTACATTTTGTATGGGCGTTGCGGATGCGGAGCTTCTAACGAAGGCAAACTGACTTGACTATCCGATGGCAATTCTGGGTTCTGCATACAAATCTCCTTCTGTTTGTGCACATGACACCAGGCACGCAATGGGGCTGGAATTGTACAAACACACCTCAGACTTCTGGACTCGAAGATCGCACTGCGGAAAAGAATGCTGTTCATTCTCGGCAAGTTTCCCCGTTTCCTGTCTCTTTTTCATCTTGGCACAAGTCGAATGAACTATCTTCTAATCAAGAAGAAGGCAGCTAATACATCTTCCATAAGCCAGCGAGATCCTTAGCTAGTTGGTTCCGATAGACACTGAGAAATCTGGCTGGGTTCGAGATTCAGCCTTCGGCCTCAATGGGCGAGCGCCCGAGCGAGACTTTTCTTGTATCCGCCATTACTCGTGCTTTTGTGTCAAGGTTATTCAGCATTCACTTCAGCCGTACATGCTCTTCCGAAAGTTCCGATGGAAAGATTTTCCTTCTGATGTACAATTTCGTTGTCACTGGTGTTGTTTTCATCGCATCTTAGGACCGATAAGCCGTTTTCTTATCATCCTCTTTCACTGGAAGCGCTTGACTTTGCTTTTCGGGTTTCAGAAGTAACGTACTCATTCCCAGCGATCTGCCCGATATTGAAAGTATTTTCGCGTCGATCTTTCCATGCATCGGTGAGGACTCTACAAATTCGCCAAATTGTTGTGGTGCAACTTGTCGATCATCGATACTGCGGAATTATGGATCCAAATTTGATCTTTTCTGATTGAATCTCAGGAACACACTCGTATGGGGGGCACCTGTGCATGTTAGATATTCTGAATACCGGAAGATGTAGTTTGTGATTCTGGAGGGAGTCCCTCTCGATGCGTGGGGAGACTTGGTGAGTGGGAGAAGTCTTTTATTTTTCAAGCAGACTTATGTTTTTTTCGCTTTGTAACTTCAGGTCACAGGGACTGCATTATGTTCATTCCACGAAATAGCGTCACAGATCTGATAAACATCATCGGTAAATGTAACATACCGTCTGTTCCAATTGTGATGAAGTTTCTCCATCAATGCACTCAATGCGATTGTATGGCCATGGCCCGTGGCCAACCACGGTCTATTCATACATAAAAGGAGACGCGACGATTTTCCGGTCCTTTGCCCGGTCGCTCCATTTATTATCCCACCTCTCGAGTTGCAGGTCGACTAATAGCTTGTTCATCCGCCATATTCTCTTCTCATCGAACAGCTCAGCATGTTGTTCTCCACGTTTATTCTTTTTGCATATCTATCTGTTCTCCCTTCTCTAGCTGCGCCGATTCCAGGCTACCTCCGCACGAAGGCAGTCGCAGACGGCGGATGGCCTCGCTCCAATGGTGATAATACCAAGTCATCCTTTGGTATCAGTGGCGGGTTCAAGCAATCGTACATTGGAAAGGATCCTCAAGGCCGAGTAGCATTGATCGGGCACTATCCCAAGGGTTCCTATGCCGGGTCGAAACCACCCGGGCCAGGAATCGCTGGCTTCATATTTGAAGCTTCTGGCGGACCTGATGTCGATATTACCAGTGCAAAAGAAGCAAGGCTCACTTATAAGGTCAAGTTTGAAGACGGATTTGACTTCCAGCTTGCAGGAAAACTACCTGGTTTATGTGAGGGCCCTCAATTTTACAATCTACGACGTGCATGATGCTCATCAAGTCTTGATTTTAGACGGAGGCACCAATGCCGGCGTTGCCAAGACATGCGCTGGTGGACATCATAAGTGCGTTTCCGATTAATCGTTGTATTCGTTGTTGTTTTATCTCCCTGTGTCAGTAATAATTGTTGGTCTGCTCGTCTTATGTGGCGAGAACACGGCGATGGAGAACTCTACGCATACCTTCCCACCGCAAATGAGCGCCTTGCCGTCTGTAAAGGGAAATGTGATGTAAAGTATGGCGCATCCATCGGCACTGGAAAGTACAAATTTACGCCGGGCATATGGACTGAACTCTCCGAGCGTGTCAAGCTCAATGATGTGGGGGAATCGAATGGAGAGATCGAAATTTTCCAGGACGGACAGTCAAAGATCTCTGTCACCGGATTGGAATTAAGAGGAAGTGGAGAAGGGCGAATTACTGGTTCCATGATCCACACGTTCTTCGGCGGCAGTTCGTTCGCTCAATTTATCGTCTCGATTAATAATTTGACATCTTGATAGGTTCGAAAACTGCCTATGCGTCGCCCAAGGATCAGAGGGCATACTTTAAGGACTTCACCATCCAGGTCACGCAAAAACTCTAAGTGGAAATGTTAGGTTATTTATGCTTTATAGGGATCTCTGTGTATTTTTTATGCAAGAAATAGCTGTGCTTGTTTCAATTTCACGTTTCTTTGACTAGCGATTTCTCAAGGTTCCTCGGATTGGCGTAGGATGCCGACCACAAGTGGACCGTGTTGACTTCAGACTTCTTCGTGTTCAGGCTAGGCAGTGATAGGATACAACAATCAAGATTCAAGTGAATCGCAACTTGCGGACAAACGCGCTCAGGTTGATCAGTAAGATAGGTTTGATAATGTGACGCTTAGCAACAGGACTCCTTACCGTACTGATCACGCTTGGCGATACAGCCCTTACTATGAATATCTCGATGGATACGCATCAGTATCAGGATAGCGAATTGTATCCATCACCCGTTTCTCGGAGACCACTATCATTATGTAATGACGATTGGAAGAATTTTCCTGATCCGAAATAGGGTCGTTCTAACCTCGTCCAGCTTTGAACTCGACTTGTTGGAGTCTCAGAGTGCTAGTGGAGCGTCAATGTTGGGTCAGTCTCCATTGAAATCTTTAGAAGAAAATTTCCTATCTTCTTCATGAGAAGTCAGGCTGCCCTTCGCATCCTTTGAATTATCAAGTTACACCAGTTCAACAGCAAGTTTTCGACACTCCGGCGGTTATTGTCACCTCTCTGTTCAACTATGGTGCTGCGTACACATCGCTTATAAATCTTCTCAGCTTCAGTTCTGAGTTTGCTCGAGCGGAAATTAGGCAAAGACTCTTCATCAGGTTATGTATCTCAAGCTTCAAGCTCTATCTGTCAATCATGATCTGGGGGCCGTGTAATAAGATACATAGAAACAGGATATAAAAGGACGGATGTATGCAATGGCAGATCTTTGACCCAGTGCCCATGTCTGATCCCGAAATTTAGCACGCAGGACTTGCTAACAGCACGCCGGAAATCGAAAATGGAGGCCACAAATCTTGCAGAGATTATAACATTTGATGCCTTTGCTTTCCTGGGTCTCTTCTTGAATGTCGCCGTGCTGGCCCCGACTCTTTTCGCCGGTGTTTACAGAAAGACGACTTGGGCTGGCCTCATCCTCTCATTCATTTTATATGCAATAACCTATCTCCTTCTCGTTGGACACCAGCATGCAAACCAGCATCCACCATATGGTCTCTGCTTCTTCCAAACCTCGCTGGTGTACAGTTCTCCAATGCTGTGAGTTGTTCCGTGACAGACAGAATTTGTTATGACGCTTTCTCATGACCTTCGTCAAGCTGTTCTGTCTCATACACCTGTTTTTCCATAGATGTGAGAT
>JAGDQM010000061.1:0-19623 GCA_017580835.1 Termitomyces bulborhizus
AGTTCGATGAAACCAACCCATGAGGTCATAGCGACGACAATTCGAAATCAAGGACCCCAAGCTACGATTGTGCTCACTCGGTAAGATTCCATTTTGTGGAGTCAGAAGCCTCGCCAAGATATGATTATGAGCTGTGCTCCACCCTATCAACGTCATTGCGACGAAGCAGACATCGGATTCGAAGTTGAAATAAAGAGTAAATTTTATATAATGAGCCATAAAAGGTACACTTCTTCATGGTGCGTTAAGTGAATGACGTCGTATCTCTTGACTAAGGCTTCCCGGTACGGTTACGGTGCAAAAGCTGAAGACAGAATAGAGATCCTAGGGATCAAGAAGCGATGCACATCTGCACAGGCCCCGTCGGAAATGAACAGAACGATCTGGCCCAAGAGCGGAGCCCGAGAGGCGGAAGATGGAGCTCAGATCCAAGAAAATTTGGAGCTTACAGGTGACAGTTGCACTGATGTCATCGCCCATCGCCCATCGCCCATCACCCATCACCCATCGCCATCGTGCATTTTGACGTCCAAATCTCCCAGCCTGAGATTAGAAACGTGTCTGTCGATGATTGAGAAAAAATTTGCGTTGTCTTCCACTCACTGTAACTTATATCAGCCACGCGGTTCGGGTATAGGAAGGATATGTCCCAGCATTCCTATTCGGGGGGGATGGGGTGTTTACTGTATCAAGGAAACGTTCGTTTTATTGCTCGTTCCGAATCTTAGTACTTGAAAAGAACAACAACACAAAACCTGCAGGAAGGTGGTACGCGTTAGTACGATGCGATAAATTTAAATTCTACATCCAACGTCTCTTACTTAGCGCTTAGAATCAAAGGGTGTACACGAATTTCCACGACCCACCACTCAGGCTTTGTCCCAAGTACGCTAAAGAACAAACTCACTCGATATCAAATATCAACCCTCAAAACCAGGCGGCCATGGGGTCATCCGTACGTACGTGACTTACAAATCTCGAACCCTTGCCGAAGATCGGGGATCGTCCACTCCTGAGTTATAAGTACAATGGGGGGCCATTAGGGGAAGTGGTAAGGCAACGTAAAATATACGCGTTGTCAAGGCACAGTGGAGCCGGTGGAGCGACTGGGAAGAAGACGAAAAAGAAGAAGAAGGAAGTACATGTGGTCTGCGCCCAAGTCGGAAATGAAGCATCCATGCGGGGAGGGGATTACGTCGATCGCGATTGCAGGGGACATCAGGTAACACATACATAAGCCGCGCCACGCGAACCGCGATTGTACGACCACGCTTCAAAGATGTGTAAAGTAGCGTAAATTGTAAATGATATACCCTTCTAGATTTCGACTAAGCGGAATAGGAATAGTTGCTAGTTCGTTTGGTGACTTTTTTCTTCTACGGTTGGCTAGTTGGGGGTTGGTCGTTCCGGATTGGATCCAATTGGATTAGGAAAACGATAAGCTACGGAGACGAAGAGAATTTCCGTAGCAGGTCTACGAAGGGCCGGCAGAAGCAAGCGTTAGTGTTGGTAGTGCGGATCAGTCATTTTGGGATGGGTGTGGACCACGACACGGGCACCGGTCCGATGGGAGTCAAAGTTCAGTACTTGTGGGGAAAAAGAAAATCGGGGGTCAGAAACGGACTCGGCATACGTACCTTTGCCTGTCCTGTCATCACAGATTACAAAAACTACGGCTGCGCATCTCCCCGCCCTGGACGCGATGTCGTCGGAGGACGAGAGACGGAGTGTCCCCCGACCCCGACCGAAGAACCCTGAAGCGCCGGAAAGGCTCGCTTGTAACGGCGAGAGAAGCTCGAGTCTATCTATCTTTAGAAAAAAAGAAAAGCTTGTATGGTAGGTACACTTGCGCTGTTCATTTGAATTTTTCATTCTTATCGGATTAGCGTAATTTAATTTTGGGAAAAGTGACGGTTCCGTTGTCCACTGGAGAGGGGTGGTCGATGATGGATTAATCAACGGTTGAGCGGTCGGGAGTTCATAATGCATGGATTTCGATACTTACTTCTAGCCCTGTAATTGCGCGTATCCCATAATAACTATAACCTACGAGCCTCCTCAGAACTTTTCGTATTTTCTTTCTCGCTTATGCTTAAGTTTATACAAGGATGCCACATTCACGATAAATTTCTGATGCGGCGCGGAAGTTCAGAAGAAGTATTAGGAAAACTCAAAATTCCAGTTCCTGTGTCCGAGTAAGTTGCTTACTTCATATATATATACTCCACCTACTTACTATGGCTCAGGGGCCCGTAATAGATCAAACGAACATTCACAATTCACATTCAGAATCACACGATTTACTCGAGTCTACAGGTAGTAAGCCTTCAAGCCTAACCCTCATTTTGCTAATACGCGTTCTAATCGTCTTATCCGTTATCGGATTCGCGTCGTCAATTGTAATGGAATGGGAACGTTGAAAGTCTGGAGGAGAAGTTCTAGTAGTACATACGTCTACCCCAAGAAAAAAAAAACCAAACCCTTGAATACGCTTACGATTTACGAATACGAATTATTGCGACAAAGACAGCCCAAATCGACTGCAACTAATGCACCGGCATCCCCTCATCGCCTCTTCCTCTGCCTTGATGCTGGTGCTGGTGCTGATACTGGTGCTGCGGACCCGCAAAACACCATTTCCTAACAATAGCCTCATACACCCTCTCCCTCTCCTCTTTATCACCCACACCCGACGCAGACGCAGCATCCCCAGACCCAGAAGAAAAAACCCTCCGTCCAACTCTCACTCTCCTCTTACCCACCTCCTCTCCCTCACCACTACTCGACCCCGACCCCGACGAATTCGAATCTGAAACCGACAAACTCGGACTCGGACTCGCGTACCGTCTCACATCCACACCAACCACCTCACGCTTCTTCTCCATCTTCTTCTTCTTCTTCGTCGTCGTCGTCGTAGGCAAATGCCCATACTCCACATGCCCTCCATCTCGATCGTGTCGTCCCCAAGGCCAATACAACGACACCAAACCCCCATGTGCGTTGTCGCCCTTATCGTTATCCTTGTTCTGATCCTGATCCTTATCATCTTCTTCCCTTTCTTTGCGGTCGTCCGCATCAGTAGCATCAGCAGCGCCGAAGCCCATATCGAGCCCGAGTCCGAGTCCGAACCCGAGGCCCGAAGGTCCAGTCGCAGGGAACCCATTCACCATCTCCATAGTACGCGTACCCATGATATCAACGGGCGTAGAGATGCACGGCGAGCCGTCCGAAGTCGCCGTGAGCGATGGAGATGCATGCGTTTGATTTTCGCGTTCGCGTTCGCGTTCGTGGAGATGAGAACTGGGTGAGGTCGGGGATACGGACGTGGGCGCTGCGTAGTTTGTGAGTGAGAGAGAGCGGAGGCGGGAGTATTGGGCTGTGGGTGAGGAGGATGGAGATGGAGTTGGGAGTGGGAGTGTTGTGTTTGTTGTTGCTAATGTCAAGGGCGGAGGCGGAGGCGGGGGGACCGTGCGTGGCGGTAGCGGTAGCGGTAGCGGCAGAGGAGTTGAAAGTGCTGCAGGCTGAATTTAGCTCGAGATATAGATGAGAAAAAACAAAACATACGTCTAGCGCCGTCGGCGTGCTTGAACGCGATTCTGTAATTGCTGCCCCCGTTATTATCCCACCACTCGCTGTCCATGGCTGATCCTTGTTCGCCGCCATCGCGCGCGTCCATCCGCATGCCCTCGCGCGACGCAGATGCAGCGGCAGAGCCAAAGCGGGATGCAGTAGTGGGGATGCAGTACCTGACAACGAGCCACAGGGTCCTCGTAGCGAGACTATGGGCATAGTCGTCGAGTCTGATTGAGAAGGTGAAGCGGTCCCAGGCAGGATTGTCGATAGGACGGGGGGTAGGAGGGAGGCGCTGGAGACCTGAGCCGGGGACGTAGAATGCGGGGGGGAGAGCGGGGAGGGAGGCGGTGTAGTGTGCGAGGACCTCGGAGGTGGTGTGCCATTCGTCGAGGGTGAAGCGGACTGCGACTGTTTTTTCGTAGGCGAGATTGCGTACGAGGAGAGTGCCTTTGAGAGCGAGCGAGGACGAAGCGTGAGTGAGCGTGAGAGATTCGAGATGCACGTTTGCATGTGCTGCCGGGGAAGCGGCGGGGACGGGCGAGGATAGCCAAGTGTCGAGAGTTAGAGTGATATTGTCAAGAGTTATCTTGTCAAGAGTAATCTTTTCAGTTTCAGTTTCAGTTTCAGTGTCTGCGCCATCTGCGAGAGAAAGGGACGCAGGACGGGCAGAGCGAGAGTAAAAGCAGACAGTGGCAAGATGGTTGGATGGAAAATGAACATTTTTGTGAAGAGACGGGGTGGACGAGGCGCGAGTGCGTCCAGGAGGCGGAAATGATTTCAACGACGATTTGAGTGGTTTGCCGTTGACGTTTGGAGTGGAATTTGTGCGCTGGAAAGGGACAACAGCGGCGGGTGGGCCGTGGAACGACGTCGGCCGTGTTTTGAGCTTTAGAGGGAGAGAGTCTTCTTCGTCTGAAGACGAGTCTTGGTCGTTGTTGAAGTGAAAGACATTGCGACGACGGGGCAGCGAATACGGCATGGGCACTTTTCAACGTTCCTCCCCTCCCATGTCTAAGTAGTATATGTTTTTTTTTTCTTTGGTTCCCGAGATCTATAACCGTTATCCCCTTTCGCCCACGGTCCCGTCCCTCCGTCCGAGTCCGCGCTCATCCTCGTAAATTATCCAACCACCCCTTGATCATCTTGTCCCTGATCCTCTCCACTTGCCTAATCCTACAACGAGGCTTCACCCCCTATATCCTCCCATCAATCACTGTCATGTGGCCACACACCGTTCGACCACGCTTATCGGAAACACCTTTCATCAAGAACAACTTCCATACATGTCTCAAATACTGAATAACAATACTAAATCCCTCAATTCAAAATCCTGTCCCGACACCGCCAAGGTTCCGAACACCCGAACGCACCACTCCAAGCCCCAATATTGCAAACTATGATGGGTGAGAGGCCCCAGGTAGCTAGCCCTTACCGGCCAAGCAGATAAGCAACCCGCGGGATTGTCGAATCCGATGAAGAATCCACTCTGCCCTACCTAGGCTTCTCTTCTCGCTCTTCTGAGGCTTCTTCGAACTTTCAAACGTGCGAAAAACGTATGCGGCCGAATACAAATATATTGATTGATTGGAATACACTTATCTTTTTCGTGCGTAGATAAGCAATTTCGTTGGGGGGGGGGGATTCTTGGTTATCTCTATCCTTATCGTAATAATGTACTCAAAACGTAAGTAAACCGCTCAAACCAAACAATCAACGAAAGAGAAGTGCCTGCTATCCCACCACGCTCAAAATACAAATATCAATTCCAACCTTGATAAGGACCCGTATGGTATGGCGTTTCTATCCACATTAAAACGAGAACGAGGATAAGAATCGCGGAGGAACAGAGAAAGGACAAAAATGTTATGGGTTACACAATACATGCATTCTCCGTACTCTGTAGAATTTGAACCCACTCACGCGCCCAAGTCTTGGCCTGCATCCCATACCCACGATTACGAATACGAATACGAATACGAATACGAATACGACCATACATGGACAATCAATCTGATATGACCTGACAGAAGACTCTCAGGCGTATCACGAGGAAGGGGGGGGGAGTTACAGAGACGGAATTTTTCGTTCGATGGGGAGTTGGATCCCATCCAACCCTTCCCCCCTTGAATCGCTATGTATATGTTATCCTTCTAGGCCCCATTATTTGAAGAGTTGCTCGACTCGAGAACGAGGGAATGATCGGGGGACAGAATACAAGACAGATGTATTCAGTTCTTGATGGAGTATGGAAGTGTACATATATATATATATAAACCCCCACGCGTCATGTCTTGGCCGTATCCGCATCCCTCGTTCGTGGACCTTCCGATAAACCCTTGGGCGGGCGAGCGGGCGGGGGGGGGCTTACAAGGGAAAAAGCAACCAAAGATTAAAACCGAAAAAAAGGAACATGTAAACCATAAACCGCCGCGCAATTCAGCCTCAGCATCGTGCATCGCGCATCGAGAAAAGCAAAAAGAAAAAAAAAACGTCGAAGGGTCTCGGCTGACTGGTCTGGCTGAATGAATACACATACCTACAACAACCCCACGATCGTGGACGTTTACGATTTATTATGGGGAAATTGCGTGTCCTTAACAAGGCTGGAAACAAAGGTCGGACAAAAAGACCTCGAGCTTCGATCGAGGTGCAGACGTCATAGAAAGGGGATTTCGAGAACGGGTAGATGGGAAGATGGAGATGGAGATGGAGATACATACCCAATACAATCGATGTCGTAACTCTGCATATCTTCTGAACAAACGAGATTTTGATCCGGAGGGACAAAAAAAAAGAGTGTTCGATACTCTTCATATCTAGAGATGGGAGAGTATGGAGTAGGGGGGAGTTATGATGCCACGCGCTAGGTGTCCTTGGCTGAATACATACTCCAACGCACGATAATGATACTGATCGTGGACATTTGACGTGAAAATCGCGTCATCTTCTGAACTCGAACGAGGCTAGAAGGTCTCGGATGAATGAATACAGACAGAATACATACCCCCAACCCCCCACGTCGATGGATCGTGGGGACATTTGACATGAAAATCGCGTCATCTTCTGAATTCGAACCAAGGCTAGAAAACAAAAGACCTCTTTTGAAACTTCTTGAGCTTCGTCTAGGCCCATAGTCACCAGAAAGGGTGATTTCAAAAAAAGAGGGGTTGGGAAAAAAAGAGAAAAAAGGTCACAGGAACGGGAATTTCGAGAATCGAGAAATTGGGGGGAAAAAACCCACCCGGCCATTGTCATGTCATGTCATGTCATGCCCTTGTCCTCGTCATTAGATCAGAACAATTCGAAGATCAAAAAAAAAAAAACAGAAGGTCCCTCGTGCATCGTGCATCGTGCAGCCGCGAGTCGACAACCAACCTATCTATCGATCATCAGCCGAGTCGAAGAAAACTACATCGAGAAGAAAGGGAAAAAAACCCAAGAACTTGGGTTCGCACAGCCCAGCTCCGCGTGAGAACCCCATACACCTCACGCATACATACATAGATTATCCGTACTGACCTGATTCGAGTCCGACTCGGGCAAAGCACGTAATACGTTTACCCATCCCCCCCCCCTCGCCCCGACGCACACACACACGCGCGCACGAGCACGAGATGACGAAAAGAAAAAATCAATGTCGATTTCGATTGCTTTGGGGGTTTCACGTCGTCGTCTCATGACACCGACCCCCCCTATCCATCCCTCGTCCTCCGCTTCCCCCTTTCTCCATCCCTCACTCGCCAATCAAATCTCCTGAAAAGAAAGAGAAAAAAAAAAAACGGAAAAGAAGAAGAAAGAAAAAGAATCCGGAAGCAGGGGTAGGTAAGGTGGAGATTATGCACACAGGGTGGTGGGAGGGACGAAAAACAAACAAACCTCTCATCGATCATCCTTTCATTGTTCTCCTTTCTCGTCCTTGTCCGTGTCCTTTTTCGTTTTCGTTTTCGTTTTCGTTTTCGTTTTTCGTTTTTTCATCTTTGTTATCCAAATCCACGCACAGCCGCAAAGGTCTCCGGTACATTAACATCATAATCACCATTTCAATCAAGTAACCGAGAGAAGGGGGCGGGTATCAGGTGATCTGGGGCAGGGGGCGCCCATTCGACTAGGCACCACAAAACGTGCTGGAGATTTCGACGATCGACGATATTTCGACGCGGAGTTGAGTCTGGGCGAGGAACAATTTTAGGGTCTGTTGGTTAATTCATGGTCAGGGGGCGGTGCATTGTCATCACCCGTGACTTTTTCGGATTCGGAAACGCTGAGCTGGAGTGGGTGAGGGCGAGGGGTCCCTCCTACTTTTTCTTTTGCTTTTTCTTGCGTGCGTAAGACACGACTCGATGCGGAATTTGTTGAAGGCGACGCAGATACAGATACATATATAGTCGATGATGGCTGAGGCGAGAAACGGAAAGGGGTTTGGTAAACCCCGTGACTCGCCTGCGATTTTTGAGATTATCAGTGATGGCATTGATTGGAGGTGGACGGATGCATAGCACCATGATGCAGGAGAAATCCCACATGACATGACATTGAAATCCTTGAAAGTTACAAGCGACGAACGCGATTCTCTTTGCGTCGGTTGCCTCACGCCCTTTCGGTCCTCGTATAATAAATTGCTTATATTAAGATTAAAGCGATCAATGTACTCCCTGACGGCTGATATGTCGAGCATAAATAATTATGCGAATTAAATTACATACACATCTTCAGTCGGAAAGTGCACAATTACAAATGTAATTAAGAATCCCGGACTCCGCGTCCTTGTCTTCATTAACGTTTAATGTGATAGGTACGGTAGGCGCAAGGGGTGGCAGTCCGGTGTACGATCGACACGGACACGAACTGGTAAGTAATTGCCCACATGACTCCCCGGGACGAAAGCGCTGAGTCTATCCGGGTCCGACAATTTTTTTGCGTATGGGTAACGTGAGATGACCATGGTGATAGGGTAGGTATTGATGGGGTCCTTTGGAAGCGCTCGAGGACCGCTCGACGCGGACTTGAAGCCTTTTCGGAGGGGGGACAATGCAAGCTCAGCGCGCTCAGCCCCCCGTGACGACCCTTTGCGCGACGATTTGTTAACCGAAAAGTAACCGACAAGGAGAGCACGTGGATCGCAAAGGGGTTGCGAAACCCCTACATGACAAGACTGCTGGAGTGACGACTTGCGAATTCAACTTAAAACGGGTACTTTTTTTTTTTTTAAATCTGCCAAGTGGGAGCTAGGACCTTGAGCGGCTTGAATATACAAGCGAGTTCTCAGACGGTGTGTCCGACTTTGGCGTTGACCACGATGATATTTTTGGAGCGTTTGATTGTGAAAAGTATTGTGGGCGCAAGGTTTTAGGGTTCTTCCCCGACGCGGCCTTCGTACGATCGACGCGGACCCGGAAGAGGGATAATCGTAACGACACCTGATGTATTCCTACTTGGAGATAGTGAACACTGAATGCACTCTTGTATTTGGGTAATACCCATGGACTTTGTAACATGGGTTTGGGTCATCCACCAACCTTGGATTGCAGGGGAATCTGGCAAACCTCCCTAATCCATGTTGGAACCCATTGTGTCACAGTAAACCTCATTTTCTCATTGTCTCCATTACACTCCTTTTCATTCTTAGGCACCCTCTCATTTACTGTCTCTGCTTTATGCCCAATGGACCCTGACTACATCTTGAATACATATAAACAAGCTATGCTTTGTGCCTTGCTCATTGGGGGCTCACTCTCATACCTTGATAGTCTCTCAGCCCCACCTTTGCTGCACTTGGGTAGGGCTTTGTCAGCTACCTCAATGCTTAGCCCCAGCCCCAACTTTTCTGTGCTCAGTTAGGGCCTTGTGTTCAAAACACAATGCTTAGTCCCAGCTCTAACTTTGCTGCACTCAGTTAGGCCCTTGTATTCAAGACACAATGCTTAGTCCCAGCCCCAACTTTGCTGTTCTCAGTGAGGACCTTGTTTTCAGAACTCAATGTTTAGTTCTAGCCCCAAGGCCTTGTGTTCAAAAGTCAAAGTTAACTTCTCACACAAAGCTCAAGGTCTTGTCCATTATCAAGCAAGCAGTTCTATATCAAGAATAGAGTATAATATTAAGAATAGAACAAATGTAGTGCAATATCAGGAATGTAATGCAATATAAAGAATGTAGTCCAATATCAAGAATGTAGTAAATATCAAGAATATAGTCCAAGATGAAAAAGTCTAATATAAAGAAAGTATCAAAACACTATATTAATGTAGTGCAATATTAAGAATGTGGTGCAATATTAAGAATGTAGTGCAATATTAAGAATGTAGTGCAATATCAAGAATATAGTCCAATATAGTCCAATATCAAGAATGTAGTTCAATATCAAGAATGTAGTCCAATATCAAGAATATAGTCCAAGATGAAAAAGTCTAATATAAAGAAAGTATCAAAACACTATATAAATTCAAAGAAGTTAGTAGCAGAAGGCTATTGTCTTTAAACTGACATTTACATTTGTAAACTATTGTTCGATCTGTATACTACAATTTTTAAGTTAGAAACAAAAAAATGATTGACTTCAAAGTAACACTTACAGTTCCAGACCATTTAGCACTTTTTGATAGACAATATTTGCAGTAGTTCTTGATGTATTTACTGGTGTCAAAATTACCTTAATCCAATCTCCTAATGTGCATCTAGACAAAGCAACATAAAGTTGACCATGTGCAAATACAGGTGACCAAAGATCCAATTTGACTGATTGACCTTGAGACTTGTTGATAGTCATAGTAAAGACTGACTGGACTGGGAATCGCCTCCTATGCAGCACAATGAGCAATTCCTCCTCAGAGGCATCGAAGTTGATCCTTGGCTGCAGAATTTGTCAAATGACTGACACAGATGGCCCACGTGATCGGGTCAGGTGTATACATCGTTGTTGATCCAGCAGCATCATGTGGACACTGAACAGCGAGCGACAATTTAGCGCTATGAGAACGAATAATGTCCGTCCTTCGAGATCAGGAGTTTTCGAATGGAGCAATTTCTCAAATGAATCCTGAAATGTTGAGATACGCTCACTCTAGGTTCAGCCATCGCTCGCGAGAAGGCAGGAGTCCAAGTGGTAGCTGTGGGAACATCATCACGACCCAACTTATGTCCACTGAACACTATCCACACGTGTGCATTGGCATAAATGGACCCACAGACGCGCTACTCCCGATCAGGTCGATAAACTAAATGGCTCTCACCCACATTATCTGCAGTCCCTTCGTCAAATACTATGACCACATCCGTGCAGAACTCAAGTCAAACGATAGTGGGTAACTACAATGTTCAAGCCGAGATCGCTCTCTTCGAATCTATGACGGGTTATCAAGGCCAAGATTGGATTCCTTTCCTCAAAGAGGTCAGAGAGATGGAACGTGTCACTACACACTCGAAGTACGTTTCATCGGAGTCTTGGAATGTTCCTCATATTCTTCTCTTATTCATTCAGAGGGAGGCTTTCTAGATTGCCTGCAGATGATTTGGATGGCTTGAGCCAAGTGTTTGAGGACCTGAGTTTATTCGGTCGGAGGAAAGCAGAGTATGCCAATCTTCAGGGTCCGGAAGCTTCCTCTAATATAGTCTGCTTCTCATCAGAGTCATACTTAATCCCAACTTGCAAATTGGGTCGAACGCCGAATTTAAGGAAACAGTGGTGGTAGAAGATGGTGAAGTGGTGCCTCTGGTGACACTGGACGACATCAAAGGGTCAAAAGTCATAATACCATTCCCTTCCCATGATTCCGTAGACTCTTATCTTTCCAGCATGGAATTCGGGTCTCTTTCGCAGAGTGTTGGTGTGAATGATGACCTGGTGCATACAACCTTCGCCATCCCGCTCGAAGAAAACGAAGGAAAGACCGATTTCGATCTCGAAGATCGTAAGGTTCTTTCTCAGCTCATCAGATCCTCTCATAGTGCGACGAACGCTTTTCCACTTGACGAACATGTTATCCCACCTGACAGTACGGTTCCCTTAAGAACCATCTTCGAGCGAGGCGTGCCTACTTTGCATCTGGCTCTCGAAGGAATCAATTACAATGCGTCTCTGCATCTCCATACGGACACCCGCGATGAACAAATCATAGCCCCCCGAGGCACGGCGAACCCGCTAGTATCACAAGAGGTAATGTTGCTTGTCAGCAGACTCTAACGGTCATCTGATTTTTGTCCTCAGCTTCTTGATTATTGGAATGAATCGCTAAGTCGTTCCTCAGCGCGATATCCCCTTGAACAGACTCCAGCTCTCGCCAACCTACCATTCCCTCTCGAGTCGCCAGTTCACTCCTCTCAGTCAATCAATCAGAGCTCTCAGGACTTGGAGCCATCTATTCGGCAGCCGAATCGTAACTTTCCTACCATCAAACCTCCAACAGATCTGGGGTCTCAGTCATATGATGGCCCCTCATCATCGGACTGGTCAACTTGCCCTAATTTGTCCCCGAGCTATACGGACAGTTCTTCACACGATTCAATTCTTTGTACCCCCACCTCAAGCCAATCACTAACCTTTCCGTCGCCTCAGTCAATCCTTGCCACTAAATCATTCTCGCAATCCCTGCCGGAGCAAGATGTCCTAGCAAAGAATTCATCTGTAAATCCGGCACTCCTGAGCCTCAACACATTACACTTTGAGAAGCCATTCTCGGCATTCGTAGCAGTTGGTGACTCCCATCCACCCGTTCAGAAACGCCACACTCCAAGAGCTTCTCGAATCCATGATCTCATTCAGGCGCAGGTCCCACCTGGCCCTCTGACCATGAAGCCGAAAATTGCCCCCAGTAATAATGGCAAAGGCAAGCTCACAGTTGGCGATGACAGTGACGAGTTGCATCGAAAGGAATGCAAGAAAAAGAAGAAACGAAACGAGGCGGATAAGGTCAGATGTGAGATTGAGGGCTGTCGTGGGACGTTTTTCTCAAATTGGGAGCTCAAACGACATCAAGAAAACCTGCATGGGATTGAGAAGAAAGTACAGTATGCGGCAATATGCCCTAAGTGTGGCCGGCACTTCGCATCCGGTCGGAAAGATTCGGTTGACCGACATATTGAACTCAATGCTTGTGGGAAAAGGAATCCTCGCAAATCCCCAAAGCGATCGACGGCCGCTCAAACTTCTTAATGTGTGTATTAAGTTTCATGCTCGCCATTGATCGGGACATATATGACAGATTTGTGTCTTAGAGGTTTGCTAAGATATTATTTTTTCTTCGATAAAGCAACTTCATGCTCGCCATTGAACGTCTCCAAGAAAACGACGTGATATTGCTATTCACAGTACTGCTTGTTTGTATCTAGCATGCTTTGTTTGTTGCTAAAGATCTGTTTCTTGCCTGTAATCTCTTGCAAAGTGTGATTAGTACTTCTTGTTACAATGTTACAATTCTGCTATCTACCTCTGCTAAATAATAGCCAAGAACAAATTAAAAGAATTGCCTTGGTAGACATAGTAAGGAATAGACAAGTGGGGTAGCATCTAAAAAATTGCTACTACTGAGTATTCAAAATACATGGTAGAGGGGGCACAACCTATTCCTTCACTTTTCCTTCAGCCTTAGCTCCGGTGGCTTCATTGGTGTGTGACACTTGAAGAGATGTCTGATGGAGCAGGTTGATGGCCATGAGTTGTACCCCTTTTGGCATAGGGACAATCTTGAAGACATTGTTTTTGATTAAGCTTTGGAGTTCCTCTTGTAGTTCAGCTTTCTATTTTTCACTATCCCAGTAGGCTTCAGCAGCAGTTTTGGGCATTTCCTTGTTTGGAGATCTACTTTGCAATAAAAAATACGTCTTCTTCAGACTCAGGTTCTGGCATCTTGAACTCTTTGGATTGGTTGCTCATGAGGGGATCATCTGCTCTTTCCTGGATGTCCAAGAGGGCTCAGTGATCTGCATTACATGTTTCATCTTGGGCTTCATCTTCCATCCTTGCATGCTTTGTTCTTCTGTTCTCCTCTCTTTGTTGCTCCTCAAGTTTGATGGCTCTCAGATAATCTGAATTTCAGATTACTGGTCTTTGGATCCAACTGCTCCTTTCCTAACTGGTAATATACATATGACAACAATAGCTGACTGCTGTTAATGTTTGGGGTTAATGGTGGGTCGGTATATCAGGGGGCCATTTAGGCTTTGTTAATGGCTTTTCTAGGGAGATCCAAAGAGAACATGTCTAAGGGGTTACTCTGCCAGGCATTCATAGAAAAATGTAAGTCACATGACCTTGCATAACCTTGACATGTAATGTAGGTTAGATGATCCAGTCACCTAATTGGGTCACATGACTGGCTGATTGCTGTGATGGACAGTGAGCAACATATGTCTAATAATGACCAGGAAAGTGGAACCAAAGGCTAGGACCAGGTATGCAGTATCTGCAGGAGCAATAGCTAGGCAGGTAGAGGAGAGGAAGGACTGGAAAATGAGGGAGAAAGGGAGAGAGATGGGGAGTCCCCTTACACTGAGCTTGGCACACATTTTTGCTTCTCATGTGTGGCTTTGGGATGGTTTGATAGAGTTTCTGGAGCTGCTGGCATTTGGGTGCTTGAGGGAGGTGTGGATGGAGTGAGGTGTGGATGGAGTGAGGTGTGGATGGAGTGAGGTGTGGATGGAGTGAGGTGTGGATGGAGTGAGGTGTGGATGGAGTGAGGTGTGGATGGAGTTTTTTGTCATAAAAGTGGTGAGCAAGATTGTTACATTTAGCATTAGTGGGATTGTGTTTGTCTCCCACTGACCCTGCAGTTTCAGGACCAAAGTTATCTTCCTCATTGGACTTGTTGAGTGATGCATCCAACTTTGGCTCTTCCTCTTTGGCCTTTCCTCTTGTATAGAGGAAGTTAGGGTTCCAGTTTCCCTCACCTTCTATTAGACTCCACTCAACAGACATCTTTGTCTTTGTCAAATCTGACATGCCAGCTACTAAATTCTTTTCTTGTAGCTACATTGAGGAAGCAATATGCCTTCTTTCCACTTTTGAAGCTAATGAGGATGGATTTTCAGGCTTTGCTGGAGAACTTTCCACTTCTTTTGTCCTTGGGAATGAGGGCATAGTGATCCAAAGAGACATAGCCAGGAAATGTTGACTTTGCAGTCAAAGAGGACTGTGTAGGGAACTTCCCCTCTCAAGCCTGATGCAGGGGTGTGTCCAATGATCATAGCAGCTATTTGCATGGCATTGGACCTGTTTGGGGGTGTCTGTAGCTGTGGTGAGATGAATTGTCCCATTCTTTCCAAGCTCTTTTTGAAACTCCTTTGCAGTGTATTCTCCTCCATTGTCAGATTTAAAGAAATCAATAAAGTTTTTGAATAAATGTATGTCCCCAATTTCTGTTCCAAAGAAGGCTTAGACATCCTCCTTGAATTGACAAAACTTCTATAGCACTTTGCTCTTGTACTTTATGATGGACACTCACAAGAACTTTCTATATCCATTGATGAAGCTGATCATATAGCAGTTTTCCATGTCAATCCTGAGGAGTAACTGGTCCACCAATGTCAGAATGGCTTATTTGGAGGGTCTCAAAGCAGACTTCCCCTTGTGTTTAAAGGGAAGTTTCTTAGATTTTGCTAAGACACAAGGTTTACAGAACTTCAGCTCTCTAGTGACTTTGTCTAAGCCTTAAATATAGCCATCTTTTACCATCTGTGTCAGTTGTTTGCTGTTGATATGTCCAAGGTAATAATGGAGGGTATTTATATTAATTGAAGCATGTGCGTGGATTTTGAGAGTTGTATTCAAATGGTATAAGTTGCCCTTGTGGCTTCCAAGTAGAACCACCTTTCACTTCTTTGTTGTCTTTATCTTACATGTCCCCCCTTGGAAGACAACATAATAGCCCACTTTGTCAAGCCTTTGGATCAATATGAGGGTGAGGTAAAACAATGGTATGAATAGTGAGTGTGTTTTTGAGCTCAATAGTTTCAGTTTTTCCATCCACAATGCAATTAAGTATTATGGTCCTGATTCCAGTTGCCTCAACAAAAGAGTTGTCACCAAAATGCACTTTCTACAGCAGATTTAGTTCTTTGAAAGAGCCACATTTGAACCAATCTTGGTTTGGCATCATATGTTTGGATGCCCCAGAGTCTGTGATTGTATTCAAGTGCAATGTATTTTGCTTACTTCTCCATAGGCCAAAATGCATGACATTAGAGCTTTAGAGACATGTGCCAACTTTGTATTCAAATAACCAGCTGTCCCTCCTCCAGAGTCCATGTCAGAACTGCTTTCATCAGACAACAACTTGTGGCTTGCCTTATTTGCCTTCTCTTTCTCTTACTTTTGACTCTTCACCTTTCTTTTTCCCTTCTTTTTGTCTTTCTCCTTTAAAGTTTGACATTTGGAGGTGTTGTGCATTGAGGAACTATGGAATTCACACTACATTTCTATTTTTAGCTTGAGCTTTGATTTAGTGCTCATGTTAGCCTTCAGAGCTGTCTCAGCCAACATGCCTTGCTTGGCAGTGGCTGTGAAGGTAAGACAATTGACAAGATTAGCAAAGTTGATAGATGTCCCAGGAGGAACAGAATTCAGGATAGTGGCACAGAAAGACTCCCATCCATGTTCTTTAGGCAGGGAATGGAGGAGGATGAATGTAAGGAACTCATTATCCATTTCCTTTTTCATTGCAGTTAACTTTATGTTGGCTGCAGAGATGATGGAGATGTGTTTGTTTAGGGTTTTTGGGGATCCATCCCATTTCATGCTCAGCATTGTAATGAACATGTAGAATGCACTTACTCCAACATTTGTGGATTTGTGGATTTTGACCAGTTTATCAAACATGTCTTTTATGTGATCCAGGGTCCCAACCTCAAGGGCTAGTCCATCCAATATGTACACAACAATGATCCTAAAGGCTTTAGAGTTGCATATGGCCCATATGTTAGTGTGGGAATGGCTACTTGACAGTGATGGATAGATTACTGGGGTGTTGGGGGAGCTCTGTGTGGTCATGACTATGTCCCATACTTTCTCCTGTCCTAGCTTGTAATCCAGATTGTCCAGATCTGGAAGTTTCTGGGTCCAGTGAGGATGGGACAAGTGGCATTTTCCATGTTCAACATTGTGTGTAAATCAAGGCTTGATCTGTACAGGGTGGGTGGATTTAGACTTTCTGAGTTCACTAGATCTTTGATCAGGTTAGGCAACAGGGCCCATAACCTTACAAAGTCTGAGTTTGAGTGGTGGGATCACTAGAGATAACAGATCAACTCAGTATAGCACTCAATAGGGTGCAGTGAACTGAGGTGTGGCTATGTCAAAAAACATATTTAAGATATCTGTAAGTGAACACACATGATACACATGACAAGATGCATCAAGAGTACATTGACCTCATCCTTTTGACACTCCTATGCAGTTTATAGGCCTTTTAGGACACTGCTGAGAGAAACTACTTTGATCTTAAACCACTATCTGTGTACCATGGGAATTTGAGTTTTTTTTTCAGACTTGGAGGACCATAGTTCAGAGGGGCAAGAGATTAAACATAGAGTACTTGTGCATAGAACACTACATATAACTCATCTATATGACACAGTCAAAGACACTGAAATGTCAACAAATAGTGCCAGCAATGCAGCAAAAGGCAGAGGATAAACAGGTCTGAGGACATCAATCACCATGCAGGGTGTAACAACATAAGGGACCAGCACGGAACAAACTTTGTGAGTGCAAATGGCAGGAGAAGCCAGGGCTTGGCTACATGACAACAGAGCATTGACAGAGATTGATGATCCTGAAGATGTCAATGCACTTAAGGCAGCAATTCTTGTCCTGATGGCCAGGAAGGACATTCCATGTGAGGTCAGAGATGGACTGAAGGTTGTGGCAATATGAATAGAGGATTTAAGAGTGGGGGGGCAGAAAATATGGTACTGACATGATAGGGTTGGGAGGTACTAGAGAACTTGGCAGAGGCAATGGTCAAGATGGCCAAGGGGATGGTAGAGCAGATGAAGGAATTGGTAGACAGGGTCAAAGAGGGACAGGTAGTGGAAAGGAGGGAGATAGGGCAGACATCAACCTGGGAAAGTGACATCAAGGAGCAGAGCATAGCCACTGACAGGCAGGATGCAATAGGGAGGAGCTATGTGCAAGCTGTTTACAGGGCCAAGCATGAAGACATCACAAGGAGAGCAGAGGACAGGTCAAGGCAGTTGATCATTGACAATGCAGCAGGAAGTGAGGGGTGGTGGGACCTCATAGAGAAGGAGCTGGTGGAGAAAGCAAAGGTGGCCAAAGAACTCATGGGAATAGAGGGCATGGACAGCTTAAAGGTAGAGTTTATTTTGGCCAGGAAATTGAAGAATGGGGGAGTACTCTACAAGCTGAACTTGGTGGCCATCTTGAACAGATATGTGACAGGTGCAATCATCAAGGACAGAGTATACAATGTCTGTGTGAAATTTGTCTCAACAACTCTGGGAGACAACCCATCAGAGTACCTAGAAGTGGTGGAAGGCAAGAATGGACTGCATCCTAGGGAGCTGGTCACAAGCCCCCAAGGCACAATGGGAGAACCAAAGGCTAGTGCACTTAATAGTGTCTTGCACAATAGATAGAGGTATGAATATGGTCATCAGGAACAGATTGGTGATAGAAGGGAAGAGGGTTGGTGTGCAGAAGATGGAGCAGGAACCTAGGCACTGTCTGAAGTGCCAAAGGTATAGAAAAGGCCACATCGCTAGTGGCTGCAAGCAGGAGAAAGACACATGTAGCCTATGCAGGAAGGAGCACCAAACAAATGAGTGTGACAAAACAGACAGAGTGGCCTACAGCTGTGTAAACTGCAAAGCAAGGGGAATGCAATACAACCATCCATCTTCAGCAAGGTTATGTCTAATATTCATTAAAGCCAAAAACAGGCTGCTGGAGAGAATGCTGGAGATGAAATATAAGTACTACTCAGTGGACATGGATCTAGCTAGACACCAAGGGAGCAGCAGGAAAGGTGGGAATAGGGAATGACACACAAGTAGTGGGCCAAGGGGATAGGGGATAGGAGGTGCTGTCAAGAAGGCAGACAGGGCAGGGAAGACTAGCAGGTAGACTGGGGGGTGCACATGGAGCATGAGGTGGCAAGAAGCAATGGGATGAGGCAGGAGGAACCAGCACAAGGTGCACACAGACAATGCTAGACAGTTACAGTTGGACTGATAGCTCATGGGCCAACCAAGACATAGAAGAGAGAAGAGACAGCCAGGCAGGCAACCCATGGTCTGAGACACAGTACAACTACTTCATGGTATCCCTTGAGGCTCTGGAAATGCAAGCAAGATGGCACTCTCCAGGACCATCACAATGAGGGGCACAAGTGGGGAAGGTAGGAGGCAAGAGAACAAATAAAGAGTGGACATGGCAGGTTGGGGAGAGCTTACCATTTGGCAACAAAATATGGACAACATCTTGACAGTGCAGCATGCAGTACTAAACACAATCAGCAAGGACACAGACATCATATGCCTGCAGAAGCCTTACTTTGACTTCAACAAGAAATCCAGAGCAACACAAGTGTGGTGGCTGGTATACCCTAAGCTGCATGACAAAAGAGACACAAACAGGACCAGGGCAGTGACACTTGTTAGTAAATGACTAATTACAGGCAAATGGACAAGGCTAAATGTGGAGAGCACAACATGGTAGAGGTAAGCCTCAAAACAAGGGAGCAAATAATGTATATTTTCAATGTGTATAATGACTGAAAACACTCAAGGGCTATATAGGTGCTGGACTTCTATTTGCACAGCTAGGAAGGCAGGCACACTGGAGAGTGGAATGTGGTTGACATATGGGTAGGGGATTTCAACAGGCACCACCCCATGTGGGACAGCCTAAGAAACTTGCACCTCTTTACAAGAGGGAACCTTGATGTGGCAGAAGAGCTCATAGCAATGGTATAACTTTGAAATGTGACTGAGATATTGCTCTCACCTTGTTGCATTGCCGTTAGGGCCGTTGCGTTGCCAGTGTTGCCGGCCTGTCAAAATATGCCATAACAATTTCCTTATATTGGGGGAGGGGGGGTA
>JAGDQM010000063.1:0-19142 GCA_017580835.1 Termitomyces bulborhizus
GCGCTAATTAGAAAGGTTGCGAAATCCAACCTTAAAGGATGCTAACCTGAGCCTGAACCTGGGCTTGACTCAAGATCATGTAGACGACGTTCTAGCTGGGAGAGTCGCTCTTTCAAGAGTGTCGTCCGGCTTTTTTGTTTCTTGTCGTCGTACGCACAGGCATCGGCACGGTTCATCTTCGCACACTGACGGCATGCAGGGCGTACTCCGTCACATTTCTGAGGCCCGATTGATTATGATCAGCACTTAAGAAGACTGGGAAGTTTTTTTTTGAATGATCCTCACCAATTTTCGTTTCCTATATAATATGGTCAATCAGAGCATTGAGATGAAGAGACTACAGAGTTCTTACCGGCAGACTAGACAGGCAGCACCTCGTTTGAGGGCGGTCTCTGTTTTATGGGGAGGCATAGGTTTGGTCGTGAAGAGATTCAAGCTGATTCAGACATGATGTTTATAAAGGCCCTCAAATTACAGCACGGCCTTGACTTCGTCCGAAGATCTGATCAATTAGATTCCTCAAGCGATGTGAGAGGTTGTGGGTGCAGCCTACACAGCACCCCAACAAAGAGGACTTACGCAAGCCCGACCGAATTTCCAAACACAGTTTGCAAAAAACTGCCGACCAACAAAGTTGGATGCATCTAGACACCGAGGATCATCATGGATGGATCATCTTCGGTCGTTTTTGATACTTAAGAAAGTCACACATGGTCGCCTGAACCAGTCCGCTTGTAAATATCAATGCCAATGACCCACAATTCCGAAACTCTAACGGAAGATGGAATCATCAAATGAAGTCGTTTGTTACAGTCTCCTTGGTTTGATTGGTTACTTCCATCACCGTCGTTCTTGTATGCTTAACTTGGCTTACATGCGTCTATTAGATAGTGAAACACCACCAGGATGTTGAGTCCACGACATGGTATTGTCTCTAGTAGTAAGTCCCTAGGTAACAATTAGATTTACTTCTGATCTTTACCAACAAAGACGCTGCGAAGATGGTCCCAGACAACTTTTGGAGATTGTGCTGCATCAATACCGTGCCACAAGCCCTTGTTTCGGTAATAGTCAACAACAGGGCCTGTTTGGGTGTGGAAGGCCCCGAGGCGTTTCCGGAGGGTTTCTACATTGTCATCCGAACGCTGAATAAGTGGTTCACCAGTCAAATCGTCAGTCATCGGCTTTTTAGGCGGGCTAAGGAACATCATGGGTCAGTTGTTCGCTTCAGGTGATATAACATACTTGAATTCCTTATGATAAGACCTTCCGCTTGAAGGATGGATCAACCGGCCCGTAATGCGAGAAATCAGCAAAGAATCGTCAATTTGAAGTTGGACCACAGAGTCGAGCTTCTCCTTGCGTTCCTCAAGCATGCCGTCCAGTTTTTGAGCTTGAGGTACTGTTCGAGGGAATCCATCGAGAACGAAACTGCAGAAAACGTGAACTTGACGTGAAACGAAAAGAATGCCCGAGATGACATACCCGTTTTTGCAAGCCGTGTTATTTTCCAGTTCGCTCTTAATCATACCAACCATTATGTCATCAGAGACCAGGCCTCCGGTATCCATGATTTTCTTCGCCTCAACACCGAGGGGTGTCTTCTTGGCTACCTGCTCACGAAGCATGTCACCCGTCGCCAGATGGCAAACACAAAACTCGTCGCGAATTCTCGGGGCTTGCGTTCCCTTTCCTGCAGGAACAGTTAGCCAGTGAATAAGGTCGGCTTTGCAACTGTTGCACCTGCTCCGGGAGGTCCGACGAGAATTGTTCGAAGTTGCTGAGCAGGCGTTTTGGGAGCAGGTTTTGACCTCGCCTCCATGGTTGCGATCTTCTCGTTCAATTGCGCCACGAGGGACTTGAGATATTCGAGTTCGTCTGAGGCAGTCATGGCGTGAAACAAGGGAGAACGGAGGGATTTGAACGACGAGTAACGCGGTTGGTCAAAGTTTCGCGCGTTGGTCAAATGGATTTTGGTCGGGTTTTATCGGAGTCTATTACACGGTACCATCGGAATCCGGAAGTCGGAAGTCGGAGATTATGTTTGGTTCGGAAACCCATGCCAAGCGCACATTTCCAAAAATATCCATCATCCAGCGCGACGTGACGTGGAACTTGGTGCGCGGTTGGGAATTTATTGACTTCCAACGTCCATCACGACAGACCGCTAATGCTTCGCTCGTTGTTTCTCCTGTTCGTTAGTCTTGCTGCGTGCCTCTATGCTAGGTCTAGCACTGGAGATTCTGTCCTGGTAATTGTTGAGCCAAACAAGCAGGATAACTATTCCCTCTTTTTCGATGGATTGAAGGGTTTGTCAATGAAACATGTCGAAATGAGTTCATTTAACATTAGTCACTTCAGAGCAAGGATATGAGCTGACATTCCGCGCTCCCAAGGCTGAAGAACCTCTCATCATTGAGTACGATGTCCCCAACTTCGCCCACGTTATCCTTTTGGCCTCTGAAACGAAGAGTATGCTATCAATCCCCCAGTCCAATACTTATCTCTCTAATTCTTGATAGATTTTGCGAAGGATGTAACGCCACAATCTCTTGTACAGCTTCTAGGAAAAAAGACTAACCTCGTCATCGCCTTGTCCTCGAAGCAAACGCCAATGTCATCACTGGCCGCAGAATTTTCGCTCACTCTTCCACCTCCCGGCACACCACTAATCTCATACTTCCCGGAACGCGAAGAATCGCCTCAGGTCATTCCTGTTTCTGTACAAGCCAACACAATCGTTTCTTCGAATATCAACCCAGTCTGGTTCTCTGGTGTTCCACACTCAATTGGAAACAATCCTATGACTGTACCCATCCTTCGTGCACCGGCGGAGAGCTTTGCCTCTGAAATCGACGGCGGATCTCCTGATTCTTTGGTCGGTGCGGCGGAGAGAGGCGGCGAAGGTCTCTGGGCTGGATCTCAGCTTGGCCTAGTCACTGGTTTCCAGACCCTTGACAATTCTCGCGTCACATTCGTGGGCGGTGCTGATGTATTCAGCGATGAATTCGCTCAAAAAGAAATATCTAAGTGAGCCATATATTCCAACTCAAGTCATGCGCAAATTACGAATTAATCTTTTATTAGAGGTGTGCCTTCTGGAAATGCCGTTTTTTCCCGTGATGTCGTCGCATGGACCTTCCAAGAAACACACGTTCTTCGTATCGAAAGGACGACGCATCACCGCGTCAATGCAACTGAACCACCGGAACAATATACCACAAATGATAGACTTGTAAGAATGGAGCTACGCCTAGACTTCGGCACGATTAACAGGACATTCAGGTATACACCGCCTATGTTTCCAAGTATGACCCGAAAACGTCAATCTGGGCGCCGTATTCAGAGATCAGAGATCTGCAGCTAGAATTTACAATGTTGGATCCACACGTTCGAACAGCTCTGCTACCAGTTTCGGGCGATCCGGGAAAATACTCAGCGACTCTCCGTGCGCCCGACCGGCATGGTGTCTTCAAGTTCGTGATTAATTACAAACGCAAGGGGTGCGTGTTTTGTCCCCATGCCATAAATCTATTGTTGATCTGACTCAATCTTACAGCCTCACGTATCTTGCGAGCTCCACGACTGTCCCGGTAGTGCCTCCACGCCATGATGGCTATCCACGTTTCCTGAGTGCTGCCTGGCCATACTACACCGGTGCTATCAGTACGAGTATCGGATTCTTCCTGTTTTCGGCCTTGTGGCTGGCCGGGGACTCACGCGAGAAGAAGGTAAAAGGGAACAAGGCAGAGTAGACATCTGAGACTCCTTCTGTGTAATTATCATATGGAAAATGTATTTATGGCATATATACTTGCCGATTTCGAGTGCGTTGATTGTCTACGACATTCACGGCCATCAATGCTAAGATTCATGGTTGGATGTGGTCTCTACTGGGCGGTCATTGAATCAGAGTCTTGTGATTCTATTTCAATTCTTCTTTCTTAGCACAAACTTTGCAGATACGCACATTGATCGACGATCTCGGAATAGACCGTTCGGTCGAGCAGACATTTCTTAAATATTCGACATGTTGGATTTATCGTGACGCAAGCAGAGCCAGTTGGTCTGCCCCTCTGCATTGATTTCCAAGAAAAAAAAATTGTGATCGGAGTCAGGAAAAAATGCCTCACATGCGCGACACCGCGTATGCACTCCCGGGATTATCAAGTGTGGGTCCCCAATATTGTAGTGTACATCAAGGAATGATTCTGACTTGCGCCTACGCAGAATGGCACAGGAAGAATGGAAGATGTACAGGAGCAGGAAGTCCGCTTGAGGAATGGACATCACGAGCTCTTGGCGTACCTTGTGGCGACAGAAAGTAGGCAGCGCTGGCTAGAAAAGAAAGTGGGTGTTCTATTATCCTACCCCGCACCCATGCTCCGGATTGTGAATACGATGTCTATTTTCAGCTAGCGCAGGTCCACTCACAGGTCTTTTACTTAGCCGCAGAAGCTCGCCATAACAGACTAGAGGCAATCAAGAGACGTTTTCCCCATATGCCGTTGATGGAGGACGGATTCGAATCAAGAATGTTGACGCTCAAGACTGATTCTCATATGCAATTGCTCGTGCTCACGTTGCCGATGGTAAGGGGATAATCATACATCCGCCGATTGGATATTTATTGAACATCAGCGCTTTGTAGAATGTGACACAAACTCAAAGGTACTGGTTTGCTCCAGCGATGAACGGTTCAATCCGGTAATTATGCTCTGATGGACAGAGTGTATTTCCTTCCACGGCCTCCTGCTTGCCTGCCCCTGTAAGAATTGCACGTTGTAGTATTTTTTTAGTGCAATCTAACCTGTATAAATATGAATATCAAGCTATATTCCTTCCTGCGGTTGCTCGGGCTATTGGTTTTATCCCCTCTCAGTGCCACAGGAGTGTCCCTTTGAACTAGTAGTACAGGGCAGTGGAGACAAAGTATGCCGATCCCGAGTTACTTGATTTCCAACTTAATTGCTCGGCAGTGGTGTTACCTCGGCACATATACTGTTTCATTTCTTCCGGAATATCCAATGACGCTTTCTGAATGGATGATACTCGATGACCAGGTTAGTTGTATCTTGAGATCTTGAGCGACGATAGGACGAACTGTTTAATCTATTGGTAGACGAAGGCATCGCATTGCGCACGTCTCACAGCCCATCTTTCTAACAACGATCACTCGCCACCAATGTCAGCTGATTTGGTCAAAGAGCAATATGACAGCGCTCGCTGGATAATCCCGTGTTTTGCTCTACGCTGCGTTGGATTCGACGAGGAATTCTATCACACCCTCCACGCAACTGTCGACCAGGTTCACACTCTAATTACTGACCTAAATCATAGTTCGAGATAATCCTTTGCAGTCACGCGATCATGATGTGCTGATGAAGGAATAGTTACTGTTCAGAACTAATTCCGTATGTTTACATTCTAAATATGTCAGTGATAATCATCCCTAAGTGCTTGACTGACAAGGACAACACGGGCAAGTATATCGTGTGAGATACTTTTTACTGTGGTGTAATGACGCTGGCTTCTTGAGACACTGATTGATATCTGTAAAACCTGCTTTCCTCAGTGCAATATCATGATCCTGTAGTGGCAGAGCACCATTTCTGATCCTTGCGGCTTTGAATCGGAAGACTTTTCTCTCTCTCTTCCTTGTCAAGAGCGTAAGTGAACAGTAAGATCAAGAGATTAGATTTCAAGATAAGGGTTCGAGAATGCTGGAAGATGACATAATGATTATATAATGTAAGCGAATTTGCTCAATCTTGAAGACTGACAGAGATAGAGAGAACAGAGGACAACTTAGGAGGAAGCAGAGAGAAAACAAGTGTGTTGATTGCCTGACTTGTAGAGTGAATACATGTAGGTTTATAAAGAAATGTACAGTGGCTCAAAAAACTGTCCCAATGTTTCATACTTTTTGAAAGATGACATTGGTATGGAAGGTTAGAAGTACCTAAAACTCTGGTTAAATCATGTAAAATACTATGGCATTGTAGCTACAGATTGCACCAAAGCTTATGTAATTTTAATTTTAATAAAAACTGATGGAGTAATGGCCATTTTAAAATATTCACTCATTGGGACAGTTTTTTGAGCATCTCTAATTTTGGTATCTAGTACTTTATGACCTCCATTTGCCTTGATAACTGCTTGAATCCTTCTAGGCATGCTCTCTATCAGTCTTTGGCATACTTCTGGTGGTATTTTGTCCCACTCCTTTGCAACCCTCTCCCATAATTAATGCACATTATGAGGTGTTTTATAGTGCCTAAGCCACTCCTTGGACTCTCAGAGGTGTTCAATAGGGTTGAGATCAGGGAATTGGGCTGGCCACTAGAGAACATCAAAGTTTTTGTCTTCAAACCACTTGTTGGCCTTCTTGGAGTTGTAGATTTGATGGTGGGCATGGTGTGCACACTGTGAATGGGTCATCAAAAGTATTGATTTCATGAGCAGAGTGAATTGGGGCTTATCAATGCTAAGGGCCAGTGAGCAAGCAGTTAGGTAGGCAAGCAGAGGCAATGGGCAAGTCAGACACAAGAGATCACAAGTAAGAGGAAGTTGTCACTAAGGAGCTCACAGTTGGCTTTATAGACCAAGGAAGCACTGTTGTTGTTAGGTTGAAGAGTATTCTGCTCTTTCAACCTGCCTATATACATGTGTTGGCCTACTAATGCTAATGTAGTAAGCAACCTGAGGGACTAAGCTATGTATAACAAGATAAATAATATGTAAATGGAGAAGTAGAGTCTGATTACTACAAAGTGATGACTAATGTCTATGGGAAGGTGCAGGGGCTTGGCAGCCAGTTCATCTGTAATGCTAGAGATGATGCTATACATATGACTAAGGCTGGATAGACTTGGAAATCTGGTAGTAGTACTAGATGTCCCCTTGCATCAACCCCCCTCAAGGTTTGTTGCCACAACAAATAGTGTCACCTACCCTAATAAGTATGTGACCAGCAGACAGAGCTAGGAGGAATTACCATGCACAGCAGCCATTTGCTGAGCATAATGCCTATGAGCAAATTGTATAATTGGGGTCAAAGTGCAAGGCTCTAGAGTAGAGAGGGTTGTAAGTGAAGTTGTATCCATTGCCAAAGCTGGAGTGGTGTGAGGGGACACTTGTGATCTCCCAACAAGGCAAGGTCACACTCAGAGGCTAAAGCAAGCAAGGATTGTGGCAAGCAAGCAACTAAGCCAGTAAACAACAGTAATGGGCAGGCAGAGCACTAAAAGGATTGTGGGCAAAGTAGGATGATACTAAGGAGCATTGGCTTACTGTGTAGACTAGGGAAGCACTGTTATTGTTAGGTCAAAGGGTATTCTACTCTGTTGACCTGCTTATATACATGTGGCAGATTACTAATGCTAATGTGATAAGCAGCCTGAGTGACTAAGCTATGACAAGATAAACAATATGTAAATGGAGAAATAGAGTCCAAATACTACAAAGTGACAACTAATGTCTCCAGAAGGGTGTGGAGCTTGGCAGCTAGTTGGTCTGTGATGCTAGAGATAATATGATATATATGACTAAGACTGAATAGAGTTGGTATTCTGACTAGGCATTGGATGTCCCCTTACAAGTAGCCCTAGTGTAAATGCTTGACATCAGCAAGCCCAGAGAGAGAGAGACAGAGCTGACCAGATAGTTAGGGTAGCAGTCAGTGTCTTCTGAGAATAAGGTGCAGAATAAGGAGTGGGTCTAACAGACTGAGTAGCAGTAGGGGTGGACAATGTAGTTTGTCTCAAAGGTTATAGTGCAGCAACTGCTGGTATAATATTGCCTGTGCATCACTTCCACAGTACATAGACTTGCTTCTTAGCTATTCACTTTCTAATGACTACGAGGGCCTCTCTAATCTGCTGATTAGAGCCTCTCATAGTGATGTACCAATAGTCTCCATCTGTGTAGCAAGGCCACCTCGTTACCCCTCATATAAGTAAAATATTCTTTTATTATATTACCTAATTATTAAGTTATGTATATAATTGAGGTTATAATTATGTAACCTCAATAGTTTTATTTTGCACCCCATAGGCAGACCCAATAGACAGGTTCTAACTTACAGAATATACAAGTAAGGCTATAGTAGTGCAACATGTTATATTTTTGAAGTCAACTTGCATTGACTACTGCCTTTGGCAAACAAGCAAACTTTCTCCATGAAAGTTCACAATCTCATGGACAGAGGCAAAGCCTTCTAGGTGGAAGTTCCTCTCAGTCACCCCTGCATGATGCCTAGAGGATGGGTTGAGGAGAGGTACATGAGGGGTTATCCTTAAGGCCACTAGCTATAGCCTTACCAAGACCTAGAGTATTCATAGGACAAACACCTCAGAGGTATAGTATGCCTCTGCAGCATAGACATTGCTGATGCGTTGCTTTGCTGCCTAGCTGCTGTGCAGGAAACAACAAACAAGGCCAACTAGATAGGGTGAGCTAGCAGAGGTGCAACATTACGTAGTGTGAGGAGAGTCAGCAAAAGTCCCTAAAACCCAGTAGAGTTGGTAGCGTTAAGAGGGAGATAGAGTGTAAATGATGTTGTTGTTAAGGTGACTACTGGTTTGTAGTCAAAGGAGAGGGTTCTGTAATGAAAGACCTAAATGGTCGTTAGTGATTTTGTTTTTTAAAAGGTAATGAAAGGCACGAGTTGCTAGCTGTAAGCGCTAGCGTTAATAAAAACAAAAACAAATACTAGGGTGCCTGAATGGCACTAAACAAAGACAGGGATTAAGCTTAACAATACTGTTAAGCTTAGAGGGCAAACAAGAACACAACTTGACTAGGTAAACCTAATTCAATTGGTAGAGGGACTAGGTCAAAAGAGATCTGAAGCTAGGTCTGAAGTGAGACAAAAGTAGACTGGTACAATTTGATGATGTTTAGCTACTGACAATGCAGTATTTATATGTACATTTAGAGTGTAGCAAACAAAGGAAACTGGCAAGTAGAGTAACTGTAGGGGCTGCTTGTGATAACAATATTAAATAAGGAAAATTTAGAAAATGGAAAGTTGGTCTGTAGTAGGTGGAATAGGAAAACGGGTATAATCTGGTAGCAATTGATTGATAAATGCCAGTTGGGAGCTGGTACTGGTCATGTGACTAGTCAGGCCAAAGTCCTAGTCAAGGTTGAATGGGTTGCTAGTCATTAAGACAATGGGGGATGGAGGGTGTCCGTTAGCTGATATGACAATGTTGTTAGTCGGTAACCGGTAGTAGGAAGTTGTTAGTTAATGTGTTGTTTAGATAGATTGTTAGTTGTTAAACAATTGGTGGCCACCTAGTCATTTACTGCCTAAGTTATATCACAATGTGTTGTTAATGGTTCTTTGTTTATTATCTCTTAATTGGATCAAAGTCATGTTCATTGGCATCAGGGAAATCTCCAGAGATAAGTTGGGGTTTGTTGGTATCCTGCAATCAGTGGCATGTCTATTTTATCACCCTCCCACCAACTGAAATTTTGACTGTCCACAGTCAATTATCCTGTCAAAATCCCGTGACTGGTAAGGGTGGTCTGTGCGTGGGTCCCAAAAAGTGCATATAAGCAAGTAAAAATCTGAATTCTATTGTTTTATTCTTTCCTCCCACTTCTTCACTCACTATGTCCACTCCCACTTTCTTTGACTATGCCACCACCTACGCTCACCTGGCAGCTGCTCAGGCCTTTTTGGAGACAGCGCTGAAGGTCTTGGTGCTGGGGAGGACCTTGGCAACCACGAACCCTCAGGCTAGGGTCACATCAATTCTATCAACGTACCTTCATTGGTTTAAGTTGGTGGCAGGAGATAGAGGTGGGGTGTTGGGTACTGTATGCTCAACACAAGGAGGAGGCCTGGATAAGGCCTTTTGACAAGAACTTTGTAAGTTTAGCTTCTTGTTTCTTAATATCTTTGTTTGCACTAACAACTTTGTTTAGGGTGCGAGGCCTGCAGGCATAGTCAAGGAGGAGGAGATCAGGGAAGGGTCAATGACAGTAAGCGTTAACGGTGTTTCCTAGCAATATTGTTAATGTTTTCTTTCAGATGTTCTATGACCTTTCTAACAACAATCAATTTTCCTTCTAGCATCCTATCAGGGACCTGGTGGCATTGGCTGGGACAAAGAGGAGGGAGGACTGGGGTGAAGGACTAAGTTACCAGGGAGGCGCTGCAGGTGAGGAGTTGCCTGCATTGCCCAGGACTCCCAAGACTCCAGAGGCAAAGAGGATGATAGCATGGTAACCAGTAAGCTATCGTCCCTTTTGTTATTTTTTAACAGTGTCGCTAATGTGTCTGGACTTTGTCAGGTCAAGGGGAAGGGGAAGGCAAGAGAACAAGAGGAAGAAGGGGGCAATGATGAGCTGCTGATAAGTCCTATCAGGTTGCCATTAATGTTGTCAGTACTAACGGCTTTCACAGACTCCAAGGCATGGGAAGGGCAAGGGCAAGGCAAGGGCCATGTCGGAGGATGAGGACAAAGATGAGGAGAAGGATGATGTAAGTTCTTCCTTAACAACTTGGCATTAACATTACGGTCTTTTGTTAGTTTGTGCCCTCAGAGACTTTTGATGACAAGGAGCTGAAGAGGCTCCTCAAGGGGCATCTACCAATGACAGTAGTGGATACGGGGTTGGGGGCCAGCAAGAAGGTCAGGAAGAAGGGGAAGAAGGTGGTAGACCCTACTGCAAGGGCAGCATTTTGGGAGAGGGTTGGCATGGTAAGTGGCGACTTTCTTGGTTAACGGTTTGTTGCTAATATTTGTTGCTAGTATAATAGCTTCTGGGCAGCTAATGACCCAGAAGGCTGCTGGTATTCTACTGGTATCTTCCCTTGTCACTGATGCAATATAAGGGGTGCTTGATGCACAGGAGGTTGTTATGTAGTAGGCAGGGGGGTCACAAGGGGAAGAAGACAGAGGATGCTGCCCTTGTTAGGGCAGCCAGGAGGTTTTTGGAGGGACAGAGAGAGTTAGCAGTGGCCGGTAAGCCAGTTGTCATTAAGAAGACCTCCCTCCTACTTCTGACAAGTCAGGAGGGGACGTTGGCAGAGGGTTGGGATCAGGTGAGGAGTTAGTCAGTAGTAGACACAGAGAAGGATGAGGACAAGAAGGTCCAAACAGTGCTTGTTACTAGGGCTAAGCAATGTCGTTTGAAGGCAGAGGTAGGGGTGCAGGTTGAGGTAGAAGCAGAGGGATTGGCATTGAGGAAGGTGGGCAAGGGGGATGGTGATGATGAAGATGGTGGCAATGAGAGTGATGACAGAGAGGAGACTCCCTTGGCTGAGAGAGAGGCAGTCACTAAGGCAATCACTTTGAGTTTGGGCGAGGGGGAGAGGGGCCTGCTAAGGCCAAGCTGGAGGCTGGCCCAAGTAGTAGCAGGTGAGTCTTTTCTAGTTTTTCTTTAATAACTTTGTTAACTGCTTTGCCATTAGTGGGGGGCCAGTAGAGCTAGAGACGCCGGAGGTGGAGATAGAGGATGGAACTGGAGTGAGTGCAAAGTTGAGAGCCTAGCAACAACGAGTTGCCCTCTAACACTAACCTTCTCCCTGACACCTAAAAATTATTTTTAGTTTTAAAATGTTTTTTATATCTTTTGTGCACAACTGTATCTTGCAGACTGACCCCCTTAAGGGGTCTTAAAAATGTAAATATTTCAAAATAGTTCAAGGCAGGATAAATGAAAGGATAAGAAGTCAAAGCAAGCTATTAAGATAACGGCTAATTGATAAAACAAATCTGAATAGATGATAAATGCTCAGTAGATCATCATGGTGTTTGTGCAATGTTGCTTAATGACTGCGTCTTAATGAATGGGAAAGGGATAGAGTAGTGGCAAAAAATGAAGGCTTAACAGTAACAATAAAGGATAAACAGTTGTGGAGAAGTAGGTAGAATGTCTGTTATGGCAAGAAGAAGGCTGTAAGTAATATGGAAAATATAAACAAAACGTTAATGGAAAAGCTTATTGAAAGCCATTAATGTTTAGGTTAACAGGGGGTCAGTATATTGGAGAGCCATTTAGACTCTGTTAACAGTTTCTTCTAGTCTTCATCAAAACTGTCTAGTACTTCTTCATTGTGACTGTCCAGGTTGTCTTCATCATCTAATAGGTCAGTTTTCTCCAGGATCCTTAAATGGCTGGTATCAATATCAAAAGTGTTAGTAGGAATGGGGATGCTTTCCCTGATGAGGTAAGGGACTAAACAGAAGGCGGCTACCAGTCAGTGGAGTACTGAACCATCTAATTTGTAAAGAATGTAAGCACCTCCTTGGTTACAAGATATCACCACTAGCAGTCCAAGGTATCTGGGTTGCATCTTCTTGTTATGAGTAACTTCAATACATGTGTTCCTCATCAATACTAAGTCTCCTTGCTGAAAGTCATAGTCTCAAATTGTTGCAGCATGTTCTTGTTTAAAACAAATAGCAGCTAAACAGCAGGCGGTAAAAACAATGTTGTGTAAATAGTTGAGGTTGTCTTGTCTGTATTGGAGATCAATGGCATGGTGAGTGATGAGGTTGGTAGTCATTAACAAGGAATTCAGTAGTGGCTAGAAGTAGGTAGCTTCTAGGATGTTGGCTGGGAATAAGGGATGGGTACTGGTGGTAGCATAATACAGGGAACAACCTATGCGTCTACAGATGGTAACATGTTCTGACCAAAAGACTGAATAAGCAGCTGAGCTCCACTTTGTCTAGTCACTATTAACAGCTTTAAAGAGGGCCTGCCTAACGTCAAAGTGAGGCCTCTCTGCTTTATTGTAACTGGATATGCAAATGTGGTTCAAATGGTACTTCTGGGCAAGGTAAGCAAGCACTTTGATGATTAGAGGTCTGTTATCAGTAACAATTTTGTTAAGAGCACCCCAGCAACAGATGATGTCTTCAAATATCCATTTAGCAATAGCGTCAATACTAGGACAGGGCAAAACTTCATTAAGGGGAACAGAATTGTTAGCAAATGTTGTTAAGGTTGAGGGGTAGTGGGCAAATTGGGGTAAACAAGGTGCAATGGAAGCAGATTGGGCAAGGGCAATAGGTAACCAAATGTGGTGCACGAAACTGTGCATACAATTGATCCAATCTTCAAAGACTTCATTGTTGCTATTGTCAGGCTTGAGGGTTGCTAGGCTATAGTGGTTGTTGCAAAAGTCCATCAGGTCCATGGAAGGTGCCTTTAATGTGAATGAGCTCAAAGTAGAACATAAGGATA
Organism: Termitomyces bulborhizus; assembly: GCA_017580835.1. Taxonomy (NCBI): domain Eukaryota; kingdom Fungi; phylum Basidiomycota; class Agaricomycetes; order Agaricales; family Lyophyllaceae; genus Termitomyces; species Termitomyces bulborhizus. The sequence goes on from JAGDQM010000063.1 coordinate 13,213, forward strand.
CCCATGATCCAACAGTTCACACTAGCAGAGGGCTAGATGTCAGGATTCTGTAGCATTCCTTTGATATAGCGTGCATTGACTTCAATGATCAAGTTTCTAACATCTAGGAGGTACATGTGTAGTGCCTGCAATGCTCTGTACAAACCGTATTGCTCTAACTTGGGCTGACTGAAGCAAGCTTTGCAGTTATTAAAGGTAATAGAGCCAAACCAATTGTAACATCATTGTTTCTGGTTGTTGCTAGTGCACTGGCAGAGGTAGAAACTGACTGCTATATACAAGATGTCAACTACTAGGATAATGGGATTGTCAGATTTGTAGTCAATGGGGACGAGGGGTTTAGCATTGTGTAAAGCCTTAACAAGGTCTTTCTAGGCATTAAGCTGATCTAGACCAAACTTGAAGGGGACTCCAGTACATGTGAGCTTTGTTAGGTGGTGAGTATGATAAGCAAAGTTCTTAATGAACATCCAGAGGACTCCAACTGTGCCAAGGAAGGTGTGAACTTCAGTTAACAACTGATAGGGGCCCCAACATTCCAATAATGCTAAATGGTTTTTGTCAGGGACTTGACCATTAGGGGTGCAAACATGTCCAAGAATCTTGAATGTAGGGGTGCAGAGGACAAGTTTATGACCAGAGAAGGTGCCACCGCTATACTTCATCCATTGAAGAACACAATTCAGGAGCTCAAAGAACTCCCAAAGTGCTAAACAAATGTCAGAGTTGTCGGGATGCTTAGCAGGTGTACCGTTAACAAGTTTCCAATCCTTTGGGCCTTTAACACCTATGTTGTCAATGAAGCTGAGTACATTATGGGGAATTTTAGGCTACAGGATGAAGGTGACGTTGTTGTGGAAGATAGGCACCAAATTAGTCCATCCTATAGGTAGTGTTACTAAACAAAGGGCACCAAATGGGGTCTGGAATGTTGTTAAGTCTTGGGAAGCAGGGTCAATAACTTATTTGTTGTATCCAACATAGAGGTTGAGGGTAGCACTATAAATACAGCCAGCAAAAGATTCAGCAATGTGATCAAGGAGGAACTCCAGAATGATAAATGGTGACTTGATTTGGCTCCAGACTGTGAACTAAACAAAGTTTACTGTTTTCCTTCAAGAAAAAGAAGAAGGAGGAAAAGCCACCTCCTACAAAAACAATCATAATGAGGTCAGTGAACCTAGTACCAATCACACCCAAGGCCAGTTAGGCCCATGCAGATTCCAGTGGGCAGCATGTTAGCGCTGCTAGTTCCCAAGACCAAAGTTGCTAGTGCGGCTAGGGTTAACAAGCCTGCTGTTTCAGCTATGCCTGTACATTTTCCAAAAAATATACCAAATGGCAGACACTGGCCAAATTGAGGTGGAATCACCTCAAATGTATACCTTCCCCAAGAAGTACTCCAAGTGTCCAGTAACGGTGATGCAGTGTGAGGAGAGTGACAAACAGTTTTTTGTCAAGCAAGCTGCTAGGGAAGATGACAACAGTGATGGGTCTGAGGATGAAGACCTATCCTGAGTTTACCAGGAGATTGAGGCTGACAACGATGTTAAGATGCGTTGTCTAAAGCAAGCTCATAATGCTAAGGTTGAACTACGCTTGGCATATGATGTGCAGAAGTCTGCCCAGGACTTCCAATGTCTGAATGACACTGTTCCTGGCCTTCTTCCAGAAGGCTGGGATATGATTCACATATAGGGGCACTGGGAGCACCAGAACAATTTTAGGGGCATCCTGCACCCAAACTATTATTAGTCTCCAACGACTAATGTGGTGTATGTGTAAGGGGACAATTGCATTCTGTGGTCTCCGATTCTAGTTCTGGCTTAGTTGTATGTATTACATTTCTCTAGTTTACAGACTGACCACTGGGGCCCAGCCCCTGCTCCCTCTATTAGTTGGCTCATATGAGTCATCAGACTTCTATTCTTCTTTGATGTATTGATTGACATTCTCGCTTACATACTGGGGCCCGCTTATCACATATAGCATTAGTCATAGCACAGCCACCAATGTAGTATATATAGCTGATCTGCAGGATAGCATATTCTCAGATTAATCAATAGCAGTGTCTCCAGGCCTATCCATTGACCAACTGTTCGCTCCTTAGTGTTGTCCTCTCTTGCTTGTGTTGTCTCTTGTGTGTTCCGCTTACTCTGTTGCCGCTGCTTGTTAGCTTCACCGCTTGCTTGCCGCCACCCTCACTTGCTCTGACCCTTGAGTTTGGCCTTGCCTTGTGAGAAGTATCCCACATCCCGAGAGCCCCTTACAGGTTGATTGATCTCCTAGTTGCCTGCCTCTTTAGCCCACAACCCCCACTCTACCTCCTACCTAGTTCGGAATAACCTAGCTAGTTCATTGGTCTCCCCCTATGTTGTCTTGATTGTTGAACCCCACTATTCCATTTAACCCTGTCCTGCCCTCTGGTAGTGCCACGTCCCTAGTGAACCTCAGTGATCTGTAGGCTATGCTGCACTGGACCGCCAATTGGTATACCACTATGTAGCAGTTACAGCTGTCTCTCTCTGCCATCAAGTACAGGCTATTGGCATTGGAATCTGGGCATGTGGTTGCAGGTGCTCAAACTGCTGAAAAGCAAAGTACAGCGCCCCTGACTTCTTCTGCTTGTCCTCCCCCCATCTCAATGAAAAAATCCTCTACCACGCCCCCCTCTTGTATCCCTTGACGGGTAGCACACTCTAACCCTAATGCTCCCCTGGCCATGCCCCAAGCTTGGGACTTGCCCTTGCTCACTATGGATGGAAAGACCCCTCATTACAAATGCACGCTCAAGCTTTCTGACTCTCTTGTTGCCCATGTTGTTGGTCATCAGAGGCGAGGCCTTAAACAAGCCCATGACATCTCCGGCTCTCAGCTGGCTGCCTTTTTGGTGGGTCTGACTGGGAACAGTGGTCGCTGGTTTGTCACTATCAGGAGCACCAATCAGCAGATTGGTGAGGCTCTTGTGGTCTTTGGAAAGTGTATTGCTAAGCAGCGTGTATGTGTACCTCATAAGTAGTGTGCAGGCAACGCTGCGCTGGTGGTTGCTGCACTAGCCCCCTCTCGGGACAACAAAAAGTCCACCCCTAAACCTCCTACCCAACACTCATGACCCCCTCCCCCTCCTAGGTCACCTTCTCCAGATGCTTCAGCCTTTGATCTGACATTGGAGCCCATTGCTACTGCAACACCCACTCCCACTGCTGTCCCCCCTATCCAGACTTCCGTGCCTCCCACTCCATGGACTCCGATGTCAGTTGTGCTGCCAATGCCAGCTAATATTCAGGCCTCTCCTACTCTGGCCCCTGACGGGTCACCCATGATAATCTCCTATGCCACTGGGTATTATGTCTTGTTGGACTCTTGTGCCACAGCTTCTGGCCAAGGATCTGGGGGTGCCCCTTGAGGTGCTCCTGGTGAAACCGCTCATTGCTCCCACCCTTATCATGGAAGGTAGACATTGTTCATTGGGTTGATGAACCTTGAGAGGGGGGTGATGTAAGGGAACAATCACACTCTGTGGTCTCCAATTCTAGTTCTGACTTAGTCATACGTATTACATTTCTCTAGTTTACAGACTGGCTGCCAGGGCCTGGCCCCTGCTCCCTCCCATCATCATTAGTCAGCTCATATAAGTCATCAGACTTCTATTCTTCTTTGACATATTGATTGACATTCTCGCTTACATACTGGGGCCCACTTATCATATATAGCATTAGTCATAGCACAGCCACCAATGTAGTATATATAGCTGATCTGCAGGATAGCATATCCTCAGATCAATCAATAGCAGTGTCTCCAGGCCTATCCATTAACCAACTGTTTGCTCCTTAGTGTCGTCCTCTCTTGCTTGTATCGTCTCTTGTATATTCCGCTTACTCTGTTGCTGCTGCTTGTTAGCTTCACTGCTTGCTTGCCACTGCCCGCACTTGCTCTGACCCTTGAGCTCAGCCTTGTCTTGTGAGGAGTATCCCACATCCTGAGAGCCCCTTACAGTATGTGGGAAAAGAGACAAGAATTGCCCACACCCATGAAATGGCAGGGACCATCTATAGGTCCCATACCTATCTTAAGCTGTATTCATGGGCACCCAGGGGTATGCCCATGAACCCTGAGCAACTTCAGTTGCTCGTGCAATTGGTATTGGAAGGAGGACCAGCAATATAGATGCAAGAGTGGATTCATGCTGCTCTCCTCCTCTGGGAGTTCCATAGGATCTCCTTCTTCACTCATGAGTCTTGCAGGGACAGGACAATGCATTGTGTCTAGGAAATTGATGTGGTAGTGACTGAGAGTTGCCTACCCAAGACTGACAGGAACTGGGCTCCTGTCCCCTTGCCATCCCTAGCATCTGCTATGTTGGGACATGCGGACAACAACACCTGGGGTGTGGGACTCGGTCAAGTCCTCATAGAACAACACTTTGATATAGACTAGTAGGCACAATATCTGCTCCATCATGGTCACCCCAGATCCCAGAACTTTGTGTCTGGGATAGCTATGGATATTCTGGGATGGGTCCACCAGGGCTCCCTCTTTGATTATATTTTAGTCCATGCATTAGCTCCCACAGGAGCTCATGCTAGGGCTGCATACTTGAGAGTATTTGCTCTCATAGCTGCATGACTGCATCTCTACGCAGATGTGGTAGATAATTTTGATTGAGAAAGTTCAGTGCCATTTAAGGCACTCAACAACTATACCTTCTCTTTGTACAGGCTTCATGTAGAGCCTGAGCAGGTGCAGAACTTAAGGGAGACTGAGGTGCTTCGGCACCTCATTACAAATCAAATTCCACACATGTGGATGGATCACACGTATACCTACAGTATATGCTACCTAGACTATCATTGGTCTGGGAGTGGTATTCACATGGATCTGTTTGTCTGTGTTGATAATAAATGGTTGACATGGCTAGCATGCCTTGGCAATCCCCATGTCCTCAAGAGCTACAATGGGTGGTATTATCCCACCAGCAACAATTGAGAATGCATGCACATTCTCATTCAACTACTTGAATCTTGCAGACTGATGCCACTTGCTAATGGTGAGTGGCTCTGCTATGGCAAAGATGCTAGGTTTCAATACCTAGTCAACCAACCTCAAGCTGCCATTGAAACAGCCTCATGATGTCTGCTAGTGGCAATGACCACTAGTGCTATAGCTCCTCCCATAGGGCTCTCTATAGCCCTGCTTGCTTCAACCTCTCACAAGGAGTTCCAAGTACAGAACTCCTCTCATGAATCTGTGTTGCCCTCTAGCCAATTTTCCCCTAATGCTTCTCAAGTATCATTCAACTCAATGGGAGCTGGAAGTGCCAGTGCTTCCAGAGTGAACCCTCCCATCCTATCAGGCAAAGCGGCACCTAGTGAGGTGGCAGCCAATGTTGCCCCCTCCAAAATAGCAGCACCAACAGCAGATCCAACTGCTGCAGGTGTTTCCACTACTATGGCTAACACTGTGTTGGAGCAGTGGGACAAGATGGTTACAAATCCTGGCAATCTGGGAGAGCCGATGCATATTGAGGGACTACTATAGTTCCCCCATAGACTCAACAATACTTGCATAATGTGAGCATTAGACAGGCAATATTGTAGGACTCAGTTCCTACTACACACTGACATCAATGCAGGAGCAATTTATTACCTTCCTGCATGCACTCATGGGTGGGACACTATCTCCTACCCTTAACCATTTATTTACTAGTGAGCATCATGTGATGAGTCCTTGAGGGTCTCAAAGAGGGGGAGTGTAACAAGGGCACCTCATTACCTTGCATAGACAGTAAAATAATATTTACTTAATTATTATTTATATTATTTCATATATAAAAGGAGGTTACAATTAGGTAATCTCCCTAGCTTTTATTCACACACCATAGGCAGACCCAATAGACAGGTTCTGACTTACGGAACATGTGAGTGAGGCTA
>JAGDQM010000064.1:0-18941 GCA_017580835.1 Termitomyces bulborhizus
AATACAAAGCCGCCGCGTGGACGGCCACTGGGCCCCACCTAAGGTAGAGAGACAAGTCTCAGGACCTTCGACACTCAATCTTTAACAAAGCCGCTCCCTTTTTTCCGTCTCGAACACGCGGAGCTGCGTTCGATGTGGAGCCGTAGCACCAGGGAGATGAGATCGCTGAGATATTTGGGCATGCTGAAGATATTGGTCCCACCGAGACCTCCGTCATTCTCGCATGAGTGATGGAACCGATTGTAACTTATTTAACAGTAAGAGCCCGGTAAGGTGGCGTTAGCAAAGTTTTCTATCCCACTCTCCAGGTAGCGTGAGTACAGACAAGACCCAGACACTTCGACCTTCTACGTCTGGTTAACCGCGGCTAGGTACGGCACATGCAGCATTCCCGATGAGTCGCACTAATGCGTTGAAGAACCACTAGCTTAGAACGAGGGTGAAAACGTACAAGAGATACGATGCCATGACGTCGCGGAAACGGTATCGTATGACGAGAGGCATAGAATTCATTCCCGTGTGTATCATCCACATGATCTGGGTCCCGAAAAGTTTGGATCGTATCTGTAAGCACCTGTGTGTACCCCCAAAGTCAGACCTTAAAGTAACTCCTCGACGTCTGACCCTCAAAGCTTGTAAGATAAGACTTGGTTCTCAAGGTTTGGAATCCACCCTGCCGTGCTCCTAATGAAGTGATAGTAAAGCCGACCCCCAAGGAGATCTTCATGCGAGCTCGTAGAAGCTAGGGGGGAGCACAAAACCCGTTGAGGTAATTCTGCCTGTAATGAAGATTCAATATTCAGCACCTAAGATGCACTTACGGCCTGGTGTTCAAGATACTTGTCGCGGCATGATCCGTGCGTTGCGATGTGTACTTTCTGGAACATTACCTCATCTCTGTACATGTGGCCGTCGATGGGAATCAGTTGCTTTGTGAGTAACAAAATTTTTCTTCTGTCAGACTAGTTCCCCGCCTGACCAGGTCTTGGGTGTAGATAAGGACTATGGTGAGCGTCACTTGAGGGTCTATAAAGGATGGACTTGAGCTTGTTTTGAAACCCCGATTGTATATTGACAAGGCAGTGATTTACCGGCCGCTCAGCAAAATTTCATATCGTACAGATGGTAGAGTAGGAAACAGAATATTGCAAACCTTAGATATTGGAAACTCGCCTAGAGTAAAGATATACATTCAACATACGAATCGTATTATCACTTGCTGTTTACCATCGAGTCCCCTTTGTCCACCGTAATGTCGTTCTTCATGCCCAAATTGAAGAACGAATACTTGACAGTGAGTGGATAACAATCGTAATGTTTCCTCGCGGGAAAATCCGTGGAGGAAACATGAACGCACACGTCAAATATGCAAGGTTATAAGGTGAGTGGAAATGATATACACCTTCTGACAGTAAAGCAGACGAAGAGTACCTAATTATCAAGTACATGAGTCGGGTAATGCTTTTTCTGACGAAACGAGGTTCCGGTTCCGATAAATGCCACGTGGCAAGGAGTTTTCTTGTTGGGACTCCGGTCTGATAATTGCTTCAGTCTCCTAGGAGCCATATCGCAGCCCTTTCTTACTCTTTGAGTCGGCTTCGATAGAGGAGATCCAGAATGACAGCTTATCAGATCCTATGGATCCATTAAACTCGAAACACGAAATGTTGTTATAACCTTGGAGATGACCATACATCATGATATATCCTTACTAGCCTGCCCGTCTTACTTCTAAGAACTTACCATGGACATGAATGCTTCTTTACGATAGAAATTGGTCATCTTTTTCCATGTCCAGCAGGCGGCAAACACTGGACGTGGCCGTATCGGCTTACGATCAGGGTTCTCGACGACGGGCGACTGGACGAGCCTCGATCCTTATTTAGAAAGCCGAAATGGGGCAAAAATCAAACATGCATCGCCATGTTTCCCATATAAGTCTATATATCTTGCTGATCAATGACTGTCGAATTCTATATCTCTCGCCTTACACTTAGACTGCTTGATACTACTTTCGATTAATTCTCACACCTCACTTGTCTCACGGCGTTCAACCGCTTCAGGTGGCTCCCAACGTTCCTATAGTAAGGTGTTCTCCGATGTCTCGACCAGCTACGGTCAAAGGATAACAACCTTGGGAAGTATATATACCTCGTGGTCACTATTTTGCACTTGACAGACTGGTTATCATAGTTCGTCTCTGTCAAGGACAAGGGAAAGATTCGGGAAGTAAGCCATCTCAAGACACCGCATCTCCATGCCTAATGAATCAAACAGTTATTAGAAATTGGACTAAGATTGACGAAGTTAGAATTAGTGTCGTAACGGACGGTTGGTAATATACATTAAAATTCCTTTGCCATGATGTTAATTTATGGTGGACTGTCCAATCCACGCTCGCGTATATTGGTTTGGGAGATTTTGGGGTCAACGGGATGCCTATTACAATTCGCAAACTTTCTCTGTACATTGCCGGTGCGGGGTGAGAATCGTCTTTGCCATCCGGCAATTTCGTACATCCTCTGAGGCTTCCATCTTTCCAGAATCAGACCTACTCCCGCAATCCCCATTCGCCCCAACCTCGGTACCAACAATCAAAAGTTCCTAGGCGATACACTCTACCTCGAGCTTAGCCAGAAGAGGATCATAGGCCCAGAAGTGACAGAATTCATGGATGAATTTATGGATGAAATGTCTAACTTTCCCAAAGCTATTTATACAATTTAAGGTATTCTGACGGCCGCAAGTAAATGCCGTTGACATTAACAACATGCCTAGGACGTCCTCACGGATAATGCTTTCCTATACCTTGAAAGATATATCCTAATTTCAATGACGATATCCAGGGAGTGCTGTCGTTCTTTCCGGCTTCATCAATGCTGCAAGGTTGTCCTCCGCAGCTTCAGGGTGTTCCGTAACCAACCATCGTATCCTGTTCTTTGTTTGGATCAGGCTCTGCAGGTGTTGGTGTAGCAATGAGCTTCTTTATTCTTCATGACCTTTCCCAAGAGCAAGCACGAAAACGGATCTGGTTTATAGGTTCCTAAGGCTTTGTCTCTGATGCTCGCGGCCCTATGGCAGAACATAAAGAGTGTAAGGTCTCCCTGTCCAGTCATTGAGATCATTAATTATCACTTATACAGTCTTCTCTCGTAAGGCTTCGATGGGCCTCCTATTACTGGAATTCTTGACATCATCGAGTCTGTTAAGCCAACCGCTTTACTCGGCCTCTCCACCATTTCGGTCAAATAAGCCTGATTGTGCGATTTTTATTGTTATCCCAGAGCGCTTTCACCTCGGATGTCATTCAAGCCATGGCGATGCTTAATTCGTACCCTGTCGTCTTTTCCCTCCCTAATCCTGTTCGCTTGTCCGATGGTTTCTTCCAAGATGCGGTCAACTACACCAACCGGCCAAGTTCTCTTCGCCTCCGGCTCGCCCTTCCCTGCAAATTAATACGAAAGTCAGTCTTTGTACCCCGCACAGGGCAATAATATATACATCTTCCCCGTTGTGTAGCGCGCCTGTGACCTCTCCCCCAAGATGGTCATTGATCTTCATTCTTCAGGTCTGGGCCTGGGTGCCATCCTTTCACGTGCTACCTCCGTTACCGACAGTATGGTCGAGGCCTCCTCTCTCGGACTCGCCGGCTCCTTGACTGAAGAGATGCATTCTATGTGCCTTCTGTATTCCCGGATTGAGCGCAGTACGTCGTTTCATCGTGGTCTCAAATGAAACCGGATCTCGCATTGACTCCCGTCTAGTTCGCGAAACTAGCGCTTATATCGCAACGAAGGTCATCCGCGCTGCTCAAAAAGAAGTAGGTCTCTTTCACTTGACGTTTTCCACAACACTCGTCCCGCTAATGCTGGACTAGGGTGTCGATCGTTCGACCGATTTACGTTCAATGAATGATGCAGAACTCTTCAAATTAGTCACCTCAAGATGTGAATCCGTAGCTTCTCTTAACGTTGAACAATCCTAGTCATATGTTTCGACTGCTTGTGTAAGAGTTATGGTTTCTGTTTAGATGGACTTGGACCAACGTTTCCTATCTTATCATCTATCTTTACACGAGATATTGCTTTGTACGCATTTGTAGGCATCATACTAAATCGAACGTATCTATAATTTCAAATGACGTATAGGAACGAGAAGAGACTTGTCTCTTGGAACGTTCACATGAACAGGTAGCACTCTGCTGATTTATTTTTTCAAGTTGAGACACTGGTTTAGTTTACTCAACACTCAGCTCGGAGTATCGGATAAAGTATATCGAAGGAGTAGAAGAAAGCTCCATGTGAATATTCCGGAATGACCTGTCCTCAGTAGAACATGGAATGGAGAGTACATAAGTAATCCCAATGGAAGGTCCTTGACAGGGGGGATGTCTGATCCATGGAGCTACTAGAGTACCACATTATGGCAATAAGCAAGCGGATCCCCTCTCCACACGTTCTAAGTATGAAAGACTTTTGGAAAAAATTCAAATCTCAGATCTCAGGCTGTATCCGGAGCCGTATCCAAAGAGGAGAGAGTGAGTGAAAAATCCCTCACTTGTTCACAGGAGACATTTTGTCTTGTGCGTATTCTCCGTGACGATGGTACAGGTTCGCCGGTCGGAGCGTATCCCTCCAAAGGTATTGTTGTATCATTTGTATATGATCATATGTAACATCTGCAGCGGCGGCCCCGGATGCTCGCAACTTTGTCAGCAAAATTTCTCAGTATCAAGTTCTTGCTTTATCTCGGACCCTTTGTGGGTAACAATTTGACTCACGCACGATCTGGGTGAAAATTTTGAGGCGGGCTAAAGCCCATAGACTTGCGGCTTAACCATTATGCCTCCGTTTCAGTTTGAGGTGTGCATTGCGCTCGCAGCTGCTGGTCTCGTTAGCGGAGGCCTTTTCTATCTCAACAGGCCCCAGGAGGGTAAAATTCAGCTTCCAATCCATGCGGGTACAGAGGCGCTGGAAAATGAGACTTCTAAGCACGATCCGTTCGACGTGACAACTCCTGAAGATGTTGTTGATGGGTTCCCTATCGACGGGGACGCGTTTTGGGCCAAGGTCTGTTCGTTATACCGTGTCATTCCGACATTATTGACGAGGTTATAGATGAGATGGCGAAAAGCACTTCTTACGCTTCTGCTCACTGCTATTCTTGTACTCGATACCATATCCCTTGGTTGGTCTTTCGTCAACGACAAAAGCCTCGAAATCGTGACCGGTGGTATTCGTACTGTCTTCTCATTTTACCTTGTCACCCTTGCAGCTTTTTCGGTAAATGAATCGACTTCTGAACGTCACTCTGTGTATATCTACCATTTGACCGCACTCACCACCGTGGCCACTCTCCTACTGGGTTCGACGGCATTTCTACCGGGTGCACCCTCCGTCAAGGAATCCAGGACAACAACATATTTCCTTGGCCCGTGGTACACGACTCTCGCATTGTATGCCCTCACCTGTATATTGTACTTCATGACACGAAGAGGACCGCGCCTTCGTTATCCAGCAGACCAAATATATTCTGAGAAGACTATACAAGTTGCAACTAACCACGAAGAGGAAAATGTTTCTGGGATCGTTGGTAAATGATCTTGCGTGATTGGCGTCGCTCCTTCTCACCTTGTGATTCAGGTGCATCAATCTATGAAATCCTCTTCTTCTCCTACACCACCAAAGTCGTATGGCTCGGGAACGTTGCTACGAGCCTTGAGACAGGCGACCTCCCCATCGTCCCAGGGGACATGCGCGCCACCTTCAACTACTCCAAAATGAAGCGCGGCATGCGCGATATCCATCTACGCATAGGAAAATGGAAACCTCAACCTGGAAGTGGATGGAGCATGGGATGGCGTCTTCTACGTCTGAATGTTAAGGTCATTTCACTCGTGATATGCCTTGCTGCGATCGCGGCTGTGTTGTTTTATACCCCTGCACTGTTTTTGGAAAGGCTTGTCAAGCATCTGGAAGTTGATACGGAGAGGAAGGATATGGGTTGGGGATGGGTCTATGTCATTGGATTGTTTGCCTCAAACGCTATCACGTATATTGGTGAGACCACCTCTTTCGAACTCAAAAACCTTTGTTAATTGCCTTTCCACATAAGTCACCGGCCAATTATGGTCCATGTCCACTACTACAATACAAGTTCAACTCAAAATTCAGCTCAACTCCATTCTATTTTCGAAGACGCTTGTGCGCAAGGACGTCGCATCATCCGCATCCACACCGACCTCAAGCACGGCAAAGGCAAACGGCGAATCTTCCGAGAGGAGGGATGAGGATAATGATTTTTCTAGCAAAGCACAGGTGATGACACTTATGACCACCGACGTCGATAGAGTCAGCGAGTTCGCGTGGCATCTTTTTACGCTTGTCGGTGCGTTCACCTTCGAAGTTACCCCCAAGTATGTATATGGGCTTATATCGTATTCGTGCAGATTCACCAATTGAGATCATGATTGGGTCGCTATTCTTGTACAAGCTTCTCGGTATGCTCCACCACTTCTTTCTGTACCTTGAGGTCGCTGACGATCTGACTGTGTGCCAGGTGTATCCTGTTTCTTTGGACTCGGAGTGACATGCCTGTTCCTGCCCCTCAACCATCTGGCTGGTAAAGTTGTCGTCGGCGCGCAGGAAAACCTCATGAAGGCGCGTGATGAACGTGTTTCGTTGATGAACGAGGTATGTAACATTCATTTCAGCTGCAGCTCTTTAGCTGAGATTGATGTGTAGATTCTTGGGGGAATTCGTATGCTCAAGGCGAGTTGACATCTTAAATGTCTCATGAATCTGGTCTGATGATGGACATTTAAAATAGTTCATGGCCTGGGAACGCAATTTTGAGGCTAGAGTCATGAGAATTCGCGAGAAAGAGTTGAAATATCAGAAACTCAACTATTCTATTGAGACGTTATGGAATGCTATCTGGTATGTGCTAGATGTCTTCGTTCGGGTTTTTAAATCCTAATGTGTTTCAGGAACGGTTCTCCAATCTTAGTCACACTAGTCTCGTTCTGGCATTTCGCAGTCGTCAGGGGGCAGAGATTGACTCCTTCTATTGCGTTTACATCCGTATGTCATTTTTACACGAATGTCAATGATTATTGTGTCTGAGAGGTTGTTCCCAGATTATTGGTATAAATCTTTTCACTTGGTTTGATCAACTTTCTACTCACCTTGATCCTAGTGTTCAATGAGATGAAATTCGCTCTCAATGCCCTTCCCGAGACGTTCATTAACATGTTGCAGGTACCTTTGTCTGTCTTTCATCCAATCTCTCAACTGACTTACGTCGCTCAAAGAGTCTTGTCTCTCTCCGCCGTATCGAGAAATACATGAATGGCGCCGAAGTCTCTGCGGTCCTACCACTCGCTCAACAATCTCAAATGATCGCCTTCCAATCCTGCACGATCACCTGGCCTCAAGAACGTTCTCTCAAGTCCGCAACAACCAGTGCTCGACCTTCTGCGGCTGCCACACCGAAACAGAAGTTCATGCTTCTTGACTTGAATCTCAATTTCCCAGTTGGTGAATTGTCGCTTGTGTGTGGAAAACTTGGGTCGGGGAAGACTCTTTTGTTGCTTTGTAAGTGGTTTCATTGCAGATTGCAGGAGAACGTTTTACTGAGATGCCGATCATGATATGCAGCTCTATTGGGAGAAGCAGATGTTCTTGCAGGCCAGGCGCTCTGCCCTAGGTCACCTCCTGACTCATTGGCATCGTTCGCGAATGTACATGTTTCGAATGAAGATTGGGTAGTTCAAGGAGTTTGTGCATATGTTCCTCAGGTGCGTCTCAACCTTAATAAACTGTAGAATTGGCTCAAGTCCATGTTGGAATAGGCTACATGGCTTCGTAACGCGTCTATCAAGGGTTTGTGAATGTTGTTTTCATTGTCATCGAACTTCATTGTAATCTTCATCCAGACAATATTTTGTTTAACCTTCCTTATGATGAGGAGCGTTATCAGAAGACGTTAGAGGTGCGCAGATTGTCTTTCATATTTGAATCGAATTCACTATTTTAACCGCTTAGGTCTGTGCCTTAACCAGTGATCTCGAGATTCTAGAAGATGGAGATGAGGCCGAAATTGGCGAACGTGGTGTAAGCTGTCCTTGCAGTTTTTGTTGGCCAAACATTCAAAGGTTCTTTCCAGGTCAATTTATCTGGTGGTCAAAAAGCTCGAGGTATGTGTCTAGTTGTTTGGTCTACGGGGTACACATTCTGGCCCCTTTACTAGTCTCTTTGGCACGTGCGGTTTATTCGCGTGCATCGATTCTACTGTTGGATGACGTTCTGTCAGCTGGTTCGTGATTCGTGAGAGTGAAACTATCATGACTGCCTAACCTAGGCATTGAACCCAATACAGTGGATGCGCACACTGCCCATCATCTATATCATCGATGTCTGAAGGGTGAACTCATGCGAGGAAGGACTATCATTTTGATCTCTCATCACGTTCAACTGTGCGCTCCAGGTGCAAGCTATATCGTAGCTCTCGACAATGGCAGAGTCACTTTCGAGGGCAATTGCGAAGACTTCCAAAGTTCCAGTATTGTTCGTACTCTTATTCAGGCGACGGATGAAAGAACAGAGGATAGCAAGGAAGAAGAGGTTTTGGAAGAAGACCCGATCAAAAAAGAAGCCAATTCAGAGTCTAGTTCGACTATCGCCCCCGTTCCGGAGGACAAGACCGAGAAGAAGAAACCGAGGAAATTAATTGAGGAAGAAAAACGAGCGGTTGGTCGTATTGATCGGGACGTCTGGAAGACTTATATCCAGGCTTGTGGCAACGTTTGGTACTGGATGATCTTTGCTGGTATCCTGATTATTGGCTCTGTCAGTCCAGTATTTGAAAACGGTTGGCTCAGGTAAATTAAATTTTTGAAGCTCTCATATTCTACTTTCCACCTTGAATAATTCGCATTAGATACTGGTCAAGTGTTGGTGATGATGGTAATGATCCCGTCTTTTACATCGCAATCTACGCTGCGATCACCACCGCTGGGCTCATCATTAGTACCCTGCGATACTTCGTCCTCTATAATGGGTCAATTCGTGCCTCCAAGGTACTCTACCAGAGGCTCTTGGAAACTGTCTTGTTTGCAAACATCCGCTTCCATGACACGGTGTCCCGCGGTCGCCTACTCAACAGATTCGGCAAAGATTTCGAGGGTCGGTCAAGTTCCTGTGGTGTTGCCCTAACTATCCCCTGATGCTTCAGCAGGTATTGACAGTAGCTTGTCTGACAATTTTGGTCGTAGTGTCATGTATGGCCTGTCTGCCGCGACAACCGTCGTCACCGTCAGCGTCGTTGGCGGACCACCATTCGTTATTGCTATGTGTCTTTTGGCGGTCATCTACTACAATGGTAATCGATTCGCGAAAGTTTTCACCTGTTTATTCGGGTCTGACAAGTCTCTATTACAGCTGCGAAGGTGTGATAGCTTCCTGTATCAGAATCAAAAAATGGATTTCTAATTTTGAACAATGTAGATCTATGGTCAAACCTCACGAGATATGAGGCGCTTAGGCAAGTCCCATTTTTTTTTCGTCAGGAGTATGAGTTTAATGTCATCTGAAGACTCTGTGACTCGCTCTCCTTTGTACTCGATTTATGGGGAGACGATTTCGGGTGTCGCGATTCTGCGCGCATTTGGAGCCTCTTCTAAATTTTTGCGTGACATGCTCTGCTGCGTGGATACCGTAAGTTCCGTGGCAACATCCTCAGTCTTATTGAGCTAATTCAATGCTCGTAGAACGCAAATCCTTATTATTGGATGTGGGGAGGTAAAGACAACCAGATGCGGAGATTGTAATCTCATGTCTTTTCATATAGTTAATCGATGGCTGTCTATGCGATTCAACCTACTTTCATGTGGTGTCATTGGTGTCACAGGGTTGGTTTCCTTGATATCACCTAATATCAGTGCATCCCTTGCTGGTTTCGCGCTTACGTTCGCATCAACTATCACGAATGATCTGCTGTTCATGGTCCGAAGATTCGTTGGTCTAGAACAGTCCATGGTGGGTGAGATGGCTATCTTGGCCGATCTTTCAGCTTACTGTGGGCTCTTCTAGGTCGCAGTTGAACGGATTAAAGAGTATTCCGAACTCCAGCAGGAGCCGCCTGAGTACATTGAACCCCGGCCGCCTGCGTCATGGCCTTCTGAAGGAGCTATTGAATGTCAGGATCTCGTTATTCGCTACGCGGTTTGTTCTTCTAGCTCTGTAACTATCCAGTCTCTTATTCGTTTCAGCCTGAGCTACCAGATGTATTACACAACCTCAACTTTAGTGTTCATCCGGGAGAAAAGGTTTGTTACGCATGTGTTTATTGTCCGATATATCGATGTTTTGGCATAGGTCGGGATTCTGGGACGGACTGGATCAGGAAAGAGTACTCTCGCTCTATCCTTCTTCCGTTTCGTCGAAGCTACGCAGGGTCGTATCCTGGTTGATGGATTGGACATTGCCAAAATTGGTCTCAGTGACCTTCGCAGCAAGTTAACGATTATACCTCGTAATTGTCGTCTCACCGCTTCATGCTATTATGCTCATTTCGCGCAGAGGATCCGACAATTCTCAGTGGAAGCCTTCGGTCTACTCTTGACGTGTTTGATGAATACGACGATGCGCAAGTTGTGAGACCTCGAAGTTATACTTCCTAACCATTATATTATAATAATACTGCTGACAGTTTGAAGCCCTCCGCCGAGTTCATCTCATTCCTTCAGAAGACTCCCTTGAAGAGGTGCAGGCTGTAAATGAAAATGTCTTTCGAAATTTAGATTCTACTGTATCGGAAGGTGGAGAGAACTTCTCGACTGGGTGAGCCTAGATCTGTCAAAATACGCAGCTTCAACTGAACGGCCTGCAGAGAAAAGCAGCTGCTTTGTATGGCAAGAGCTATCTTGAAGCGTTCCAAAGTTCTAGTGATGGATGAGGTGAGCTCCATTTCTTTCTACAGGTGATCGGACCTATCTAATCAGATTAAAGGCAACTGCAAGGTGAGCATGATGGATAAACTCTGAATGATTGTTGTAACATACGTCATTAGCGTTGACTATGCGACCGATGAACTGATTGGCAAAACCATCCGCCAGTAAGTAGCTACCTCCCACAGGACCTCATCCTTTTCGAGATTAAACTACTGTACAGAGAATTTGCTGAAAGCACAATTCTTACTATTGCGCATCGCTTACGCACCGTTATCGACTATGACAGGGTACGGTATTATTTTCCGTTTGACCGCTATATGATATTCAGGAAAGAACACAGGTTATGTTGTTAGATCAGGGCAACATTGTCGAGTTCGATTGGTAAGATTCAAAGGGTCATTTGTAAAATATTGTATTCATCATTTCCAACAGCCCATCGGTGCTTCTACAAGATCCTAATTCCAGGTTCTACGCCCTGTGCAAAGCGACTGGTAGAGACGAGTTTACCATGCTGAAGAAGATGGCAGGGGTGTAGGTACCTAATATCTACTATCGTCATCATATCTCCTCTCGTCATCGTCGGATGATATTTTCTTTGATGAAAGAGTGTGTGCGTTTCACTGAAGTTTCTGGGATACCTCGTAGCTATGCTTTCTGCGAGTTCAACAATGATCCCTCGCCTGAGGAGCTAGTATAGATATATAATGGTCATTGCACTGAAGGCTATGTGGACATATTGCCCTGAAGAGCATAGTACAAGGTCATGGACTGACATTGTATATATAAGTAGGAAATCGTAAGGCTTGCTCACTCGAAGTAGACTAGAAGTACAAAAACGAAGAAAGAAAAACAGAAAAGTACCAGAACGGAAACTACCAAAGGCATCGCCTCCAATACCTGATTAGGTCGACCAGGCCATCAAGAAGCTTTTTCAGCATAGACCTATATTCTTGAGGCGTCTTAGCGTGGTGATCCCTGCCATACCCCAATTGTGCGTTGTTTTGACGGACAGAGGTCTCCTGTACCTCGAAAGGTAGAAGAGGATGTGTGGCAGCCGGCGATGGAGCTACAGACTCCATTGACGTAGTCGGAATTTCGAGCGGCCAATCTTGCTGCACATACCCCAATTGCTGAGTGCGAGGTAGTACGGGAACACCAGGAGCGGGAGCCTCTGTCACAGCACGGTGATCGCCCTCTTTCGTAGCCTCAGGGATAGGCTCAGGGCCTTTGATAGACGATGGCCCCTCGGTAGCGGACATGACAGCGACGGGAGATACCTTTTCTTCCTCCTTGGTCTCGGGAGGTACTGATGCGTCATCTACAGGCATCAGAAGGACACTCGGGTGATCCACTACTGCATCTTTATGAATGATGACGATCTCATCTTCTGCGGGCTGGGTCGACAATGCTAGGTCCTCGAAGGAAGAATTGAGAGAGGAAACTTCGCGAAGAGATTCGGAGACCATATGCACGGGAGTAGATGGTGCTACACCAGTCTCAACTACGGGAGAGGGCGAGGCAGCGACAGGTGGCTCTTCAACTATCGTACCATGTGGAGCGGGACCCGCGGAAGGAAGCGTATTTTTGACGATGTTGTGTGCAGGATCAGTGGGCTCGGGGAGAGATGATACAGGAGTTGCCGGTGTCGTGGAAATGACTACAGCAGGCTGTTTCTCGGCCTCCGGTAAAGGTGTAATAGCGCTTGATACAGAAGGAGTTGGTGCCGACTCTGCTGTAGAGTGAGGCAAAGGATATGGCTCTTCAACTTCTGAATGTGTCTCGAGATGCTCTACAATGACGGAGGTAAGAGACAACTTGTCAACCTCTGGGTACGTGCTGAGAAGTTCCGATGGTGGCTCCGTTGTGGATATAGGTGCAAGAGACGACTTTTCAGCCTCCGGTCGTACGCCGATTTGTTCCGGTGCTGAGTCAAATGCGGAGATGGGTACAAGGGACGACTTATCAGCCAATGGTTGTGAGTTGATCTGTTCTGACACTGGTTCAACTGGAGAGGTGAGTGCAGGAGACGATTTTTCGGCCTCTGGTTGTGAACCACTTTGTTCTGATGCTGGATCTTTCGAAGAGATCGGCACAAGAGAGGACTTCTCAGCCTCCATTTCAGCACTGATCTGCTCCGCTACTATTGCGATGAGTGCCAGCTCTGTTGTAGATGATGTAAGGGGTTCATCATGAGCTTCTGCGGCAGTGGGTGCAGTGTGTTCATGTGAGGTCGACAAGAGCGGCTGTTCAACGAGCCCCTGCGAAGCGATTTCCTCTACTTTGTCCACAAATTGTGTCTCTGTAGACTCGATCACAGTTGACGTAACATGCGTGGACTCTGATATAGACGGCCGGGGCCCAGGAACCGCAACCTCGGATACCTGAGTTTCGGCCGCAGGCTCCGCAGTCGGAGTCGATTTAGCAATTGACTGTGACTCGGTAGAAGGACGACTCGCTGATATAGTCTTTGAGGGTGTAGAATCATCTCGGAATGAAGATGCGGTGGAAGTGGTTCGTCGCCTAGGAATGAGAGAAGAGGGGCGTCGCAAGGCAGTACCCATCCGAGCTAGTGTAGATTTGGAAGGAGTGGCAGTGGGCTCCTTAGAAGGAGATCCCGTAGAGAGCGTGGACTTGGAAGAGACTGGCTTAGGAGTGGAGGCAGTGGGCGTCACAACAACGCCCTTCAAAGGGGATGAATCAGATTCGTGAATGGACGACGAGCGTGACGGTGTCTTGGAACGTCCAATGCTGAGGATAGTAGACGTGCGCCGTATGGCACCGCCAGGGGACCATTTAGGCTTCGATGGTGAAGGCGAGTTCATTGCTAACTCAATGAGAATCTAGATGCGAGAAAGCAGGTTGGAGGGTATAAGAGGTCTTGCCTGTGGTTGTCGGAGACAAACCAGAGATATGAAGGATAGGAGTCAAGAGGCGCATGTTCAAGGGTATGCGCCCGGCCATGTGTTTACATTGAGGCCCGGAGCGTTGGGTGATTATTCATTGCTTTTGGGAAGTTAGCGGCAACGCGCTCTCCACGTTTCATTTTACCCGACCACATCAGTCATAGAGAAATGAATTCCAGATGCACCGAGGTACAAGATGGGGTCCTCTGATAAGTGGTAACTGATAAAACGCACTGCGAATTGTGCAGCCATGAGGCGAGAGGTGTCACAGTAAGTTCTTCACGAGCTGTGATCGACGTATCCGCCTCGTGGATGATTTTTGTATCTGATGAAAAGCCTTTCAGCCAAAACTAGACACATCGCACGTCAAACCGCGAATTAAAGTCTCGTTTTTTAACGACTCCGTATACTTACATATGTACACGTCGGATTGCTACAAACTTCCAACAAAATCGGCTCCTGCCGGCTGACTCGCCGAAAGTTCGCACGCGCTGCCGCGTACGCCACAACACCGATGACTGATAAGGAGACAACCCTCTGAAGGGCTGGTCACCGGCCTACGCCACAGCCGCGTAATTATATTTTGCTCCTGCATCTATAGTGATTTTGCGGGAAATGTAACTACATCTTTTAAGTGAGACATCGCCAAGACAGCTTCCGGCTTTAAATCTCTGACTACACATGACAAAGGTACTCGCAGCCATCTCATTAACCATATCCTTTAGCAAATGCGATCGTTCAAAGATGAGCGTAACCTTGATGTAGGGGACTCCTTGATGAGGCTGATCAAGTGCCTAACCTTTTTTCCCAATATCCGCAACCCCTGAGGTATCGATATACTTTCAATATCAGCCAGCAGTCCACCGAGACTTTGACCTCCAACACTGACGTCAAAAAATCAAATGCACGACCTACGCAAAACAAGTACATAATAACTGGATTCGTAATTCGTGCGCGGCGATGCCTCTAACATATTATATTCCGTTGACGTACAGTGACTGTCTACAGTCATGACAACATCCACAAGGATGGATAGTGTCTACTACAAGCTTGTATATCTGTCGAAACACACGATCTTCGTCTATTTTACCTCGATCCACGATGTACACCGTCCGGCAAGTTGTAAAAACTAAGTCAAGATCAGTGACATAGAGCGACCGGTCTTAACTTCAATAACCGGCACAGTGATCTACGTCCGATTGATAGTCATTCAAAAGTCTGCTCAGGAGATATTACCTGTGAGGACGTGTTCCGGGTCTGAAGCGGAAAGTGCCATCGACCTTGCGCGCCGGCGTATACGTGTCCACTGCAGACCAGCAGAGAAAAGGAGGCAAATATGGCGCATTCCCACGACTCCCACACGTGCGTTGATGAGGTCGTTGGGTTGGTCTGCCACACAAATGTATGCTCGGGACGCCCTATCCATCAAGCACCGTGGCAGCATCGCGTGGCCTCAAGTACTAAAACTATGATTCTGGGGCAACTTACCAAAACCAGCCAAAAAATTCACATGAAACTTCAGGAGATCTGTTTTTTTTTTCGGACTTCACACCGTCAACTTCACACATGGGACATTGAGAGCTTAATTCTTGATGCTTCTTTTCCCGAGAACTCCTTGATAGAAACAAAATAATCAGCAACGCTACTCTCTGAGCCGTCTCGACCTTGGCACCAAACCTTTGAGATGAACGTTGTTGAATGTACATGTGATTCTCTTAAAGAGATCTCCTGCGTTCTGATGCTGATAATTTGTTCTCTGAAGCATTACCTACAACAGAATGCTCGTTGCATGCTTGCGTACCATGTGCATCTGAGAAAAGACGCATCAACCTTTTGCAAATTCATATGCGTCTGTCATAGACTTCCGAGGAGTCACCGTTCTGTTATCAGAGAAACGGGCTCAGTGAATGGCCTCTGATACAATATGTTTTCCTCACCGTCACGGTTGATATCTACTCTCTTGATCTGCGTTTGCGTCGTGCGTGCAAATCTCGTTGACGACATCGTCGATGCCATCGTAAACGCAGTCAGCTGCACGGCATGTCATACTCTACTGGTTCCCCTTGCAGGCGTCGCAGAGCTAGGTGATTCTGCATTCTCAGATACTTTCATTGAGGTTTGCAAGATAGTCGGTGCAAGTCTTATGAGTAGCACTTAGAGCTAGGTCAAATTCTGATAGTATTCCTTATCCAGGTTGAAGACGATGATGTCTGTGAAGGAATTATTGAGGAACAGGGCCCCATCGTTGCACACGTTTTACGTTCAATCAACCCTCTCGGCCAATCGGCGACAAAGTTGTGCAATGCGCTCCTGGGTCTTTGTCAGCAACCGGGTGTAAATGACTACACTGTAACCTTTCCCAAGGCTGCCCCTACCAGTGCAAAGGTTTGGGTTTCCGAGGGCAGGACACCTTTCCAGGTTTCCCACTTCAGCGATGTTCACATCGATCGTTCATACACAGTACGTCCGCTGCCACGTTTACCATTTCTCAAATCGACTCTCTCTCCCGATAGCCTGGAGCCGATGTTGACTGTACGAAGCCTATTTGCTGTAGAGATTATGCGGATAGTCCGGCTACTCCTGCGGTCCCTGCTGGACCGACTGGAGCTCACAACTGTGATACTAGCACAAAGTTGATACAATCAATGCTTCAGACGTTGCCTACAACCAACAAATTCAACATTTTCACTGGTGATGTCGTTGAAGGTACGCTTGGAAATAGCCAAATCTAATACATTTATTGATGTGTTTTCATGCTAGCGTCCGTGTGGTTAGTTAATCAGTCGTCAGTGACGTTCGATCTGAAAACCTTCAACAACGAAATGGCAACCTTTCTCGGAGCGCCGGTTTATCCTGTTATTGGTTTGTCAATTTATTTCAATATTTCCTACTGGTGGATTGATGTCTTCTTAATAACAGGCAATCAGCACGTCCTCATCATCTTCTGATTGATCAGGACTAATGTGGTCATGATGATCTAGTGAAGTGGCGCCTATCAACCTCTTCCCAAGAGACACTTCGGACTCACCCGATGCGGCCCAATGGGTCTTTGACACTCAAGCCGCAGGCTGGACAGTACGTTGATGGTCTTCTGTGGTCAGCTTAATCGATGGCTTGCCTACCAGAAATGGATCAATGCTACCGGTGCAGATGAAGTCTCCCACATTTCTGGAAGCTATTCCGTCGTTCATCCCGGTACTTCATTGAGGTAGTCACTCATTCATACGCTGTTGCCATTTTGTACAGTTTTCTAACTGGATTTCCAGGATTATTTCCATTAATACTGGCTACTGGTACAAGCTCAAGTCAGTAGCAAGCCGTGAGACAATGTCTTTGTCTGTCTTAACCATCGATCTAGCTTCTGGCTTTACGATGATAATGATCAGCAGTCAGTATGAATATCTCATTCAACAAGCTTGAGGGGTGATAGTGAATCTTCTAGACCAGATCCCAATGGTATCCTTGCTTTTCTTGTTTCCCAACTTCAGGCTGCTGAAGATGCGGGCCAACGTGCATGGATCATTGGACACATGCCACCTGGTGGTTATGATTGTCTTGATGATCAGGTTTGTACATCTCACTTCAGTCTGTTTTATTCGCGGTCATAAGCCTCTTGTTTTTCGCAGTCCAACTACTTTGATCAAGTTGTTCAACGCTACAAGAACACAATTGCTGCTCAATTCTACGGACACAGTCACCAGGTACGACTACTGTATTCCATATGTTAATGCCTTATTCTCATAAAGATTCCTCCTGCAGGATCAATTCGAGATTGCCTACTCAGATTATGCTGACCGTAATGAGAAAAATGCCGTCAGCGTCGCATGGATTGCTCCTTCCATTACTCCTCGCCGTAAGTTATCACACGTCCTCTTCAATAATATTATGTGCTCACGATACCATGTAAGAGGGAAACCCAGCCTTCAAGACATACGATATTGATCCTGATACATATGAGGTTATGGACGCCCATGTCTACTACTGTAGGAATTCTGTGATCAGAGATATTTGAGTACAAATAACTCCTCTTCAGCGAACATGGCTTCCTCCACCTTCCAAACTTCCCGTGCGTACTTTTATATTGCCTCGAAATTCTTCGTTTCGATACAATCCTCTGTGCAGCTACGTGGACCCAATACTATAGCGTGCGCTCGACCTGGGGTTCTCCCGCTGGCGTTAGGGCCAACGAGTCACTAAATGCTGCATTCTGGCATCGTGTCACTGAGCTTTTTGAATTAAACGATACTAACTTCCAGCAATACAACACTTTCTTGAATCGTGGATACAACATCCCTTCTTGCGATGCCGACTGCAAGGCGCAAACAATCTGTGGTCTCCGAGCACTGCGTGCTGAAAACAATTGTGTACGTCTTCACCCAATAGGCAATGACTATGTCACTCATAATGTGTGTAGCAAAGCACCTCTCCCGGACTCAACTTCCGCAGGCGGGATGTCAAGGAGGCAGGTCACTCTCACGAACCCAAGTGCGAAGGCGCTGGTTTGGATACCATCATGTCTCCCCTCCCCTCTCTCGTTTCCGATGTGAGTGTTATGCTAAACTACACGGGATAAATCCCATGTCTTATTGATTTGCGATTATAGCCAAAGTTCAACATCACCGCCTTGAAAGTCGCTTTGAATAAGATACTTGGTGATTCTGCATAACCAACCAAGGTTGCCATAACAGCGGAGTTGCGGAATTTGGCTTGCATCCGAATAACTGGGAAATTTTTTTCGGTCAATCAAGGCATGAATTCATTGATGTCACTATACTTTTTTTCTTCTTCTCATTTCCTCCATCCGCGTGTATATAATAACATCTAGGCGTCCAGAAAAAACAAATCCACGTACATTGTACTAGATAGTAGACATGTTCTAATAGAGATTAAGTTGAAAGGGTTTTCCGCCTTTACTTTGAGAAGCGAAGATTTCACGACTTCTCTTTGTTTGCGGGATCCAGCTACACGGACCTCATTCATCAAATGTAATCGCTGTTCGGTGCACATATAAAAAGATATGGCTAAGGAAGATATGGGTCAAAAAGGTATGGCTAAGGAAGATATGGGTCAGATTATTGGTATAAGCT
>JAGDQM010000065.1:0-18761 GCA_017580835.1 Termitomyces bulborhizus
ATGTCAATCAATATGTCAAAGAAGAATAGAAGTCCAATGACTCATACAAGCTGACTAATGATGATGGGAGGGAGCAGGGGCCGGGCCCCAGCAGTTGGTCTGTAAACTAGAAGTGTGTAATATGTATGACTAAGCCGGAACTAGGATCGGAGACCGCGGAATGTGATCGTCCCCTTACAGAAATGGAAGTCCCCTAATATACATTCAGAATATGGGATATGACTAGCCATAGAAGAAAGATCTCAAGCAATAGTAGGAGGTTTGGTGGACAACTTGGGCTTCAGCTGCCCTAGGCAAGCCAAATAATATGCAAAGCCAGATGGAATAGCAGGGCCAGCCATATTACTTGATGAAGAGATTTAGACAGTGGCAACAGTGATAAAGGCAGGGGCATGTGAGGACTCAAGGGCCACTAGTCTGCTCTTGAGCCTGAAAATGAGAGTAAGCTTGATCATGTTGGCAGGGTTTGATGGTTAATTTATTTTTCCGTTTGTAATGATTATAAACTGTCAGGGACCTTAAACCTGACCTTGCAAATATTCTGCACGTCAAAGGTTTGGACTTGAACATATATATCACTTGTTATATGGGTTTGACTGCAATTCATTGGGAATAACTCCTCCCAACGACAACGACAATGGAGACGATTGCGGTCACCCCCAACCGCCCTAAACGCTCCTTTGCTCCTGCTCTTTCATCTGCACGTCGTGCATCCACCGGTACCGCACCCACTGCCACCGCACCGACTACACCCATCAAACACCCTCCGAGACCGAGCACAGCATCAACGTCGACATCCACATCTACATCCACCGGGTTTCGCTCCCTAAGGTCTCTGCTGCTTCCCTTCGGGCACAGCAAGCATTCGCATGCGCCGCCTTCCACTCCAAATACCTCCAAAACCCCGTTTTACGCCTTCGGTTCTGTGCGACGCTCGGCGCAGAAGGCACACAAGGCCCCTGTGGACGTGCGTCTGCCGCCTGTTATATCGATTGACAAAGCCACGAGGGACGAGTTGGATAAGGGTACGGCTGTGCGACGCTCGGTTTCGTGTTCGGTGCTGCAGCCTGTTGAGGAATCGAAAGCCTTGAAATATCGGGATGGAGGTAACGATGTGGATGTCTTTTCCAGTGCGTATTGTTTGCTTTGATTCGGGAGCATGGAGGATGTGTTTTTTGCTTAGTTTCTTTTCAGCAGGTCGTGGGGCACCACTACCGATTCTGCGCACTCCGTCTCCTGGTCCTCCTATTTCTGCTGAATTGTCGACTATACTAGAAGCAGACTCGTCTGGTATTTCAAAGCACATCCCTCCGTCGTTCAAAGACCCATCCTGCGCGTCTTCTCTGGACATAATAACATCATCATCATCTGCTGCTGCTGCTCCTGAAGAATCTCTTGTTACAGATACGTTTATCCTGGACCTTTCTACAACACATTTAGAGGACCAAGTCCTCGGTGCGATGCGGTCAGAAACTTCCAGTAAACCTCAGGGGTGGAACGTGGCGGACCATGCAATCATAATTGACGCTGACGGCGAAGATTCAGATTCTCTGAACGCAGCTGACCAGGCAATTATAATTGACGCCGAGGGGAATAATTCAGACTCTCTGAACCTAAATGCACTTGACCCAGACCTTGCCGCTATCCTGAGTCCACACAGTCTTCCGGCTCAAAGGACGAACGCCAACGTAAAGAATCTTACTCTCAACAACTTTCAGAAGACGTTCCACGACCCACTACCAGCGATCTTCTCGAATGAATTCGTCCTCCAACCTTCGCCTATTATCAACTCCGCAGTTTCTAAACACTCACCTTCATCTCTGAGTCCTCTGCATTTGCGGCTTCCGCGGCAACAATCGTCTCTACCCCGCTTGCGTCCTCCCATATCACCTTCTCCCCATTCCTCCCCACACTCTCCTTCTCCTTCTACCGTAGTGCCTAATTCGAGCGCCTCTGATTCAACATTTCGCGCAGAAGATACACGCCAAATAAACCCTGTCCCCCCTCTCGCGCTTACTTCACCGAAAACCATATACTCACCCCTATCACCACCCACGGCATCCATGTCATCCTTCTTCTCCCGACGTTCCTCCACCGCTAAATCACAAAGCTCCGTCCCAGCTCTGTCATCATCGCAGCCCGCAACTAGCTCCCCGCATTCTCGGCTCAGAACACCACTCACACACCACCACCACATGTCTCGCCTCCCGCCGCCGCCGCCGCCGCCGCCGCCGGGCACCCAAACCCAAACCCAACGTCCAACTTCCTCCCCAGAAGCTGACTTTCCCGATCCAATCCGAGCCGTCACACCTTCGTCTTCGCGCGCTTCCACCACCACCACCAAGCTTGCTTCTCTCGATTCTCCTTCTTCCCGCGAACGCCGCGAAATCGGCAACTTCGACCGGCCGCGGCCATCCGTCTCCTCCTTCTCCCCTTCCTCACCCTCCGATACACACCATTTTGAGACCATCGGCGCCTCCGCCCGGCCGTCTCTCGACAACACTCTGCGGGCATCATCGGCCACGGACACAGAGAACGCCAGAACGGCGTCTGCGGTTCTGGAACGCGCACGTAAACGCAGCTTGAGTGTGCAAGAGCGTTTCACAGGCCGACATACGGTCGGAGGGCCGCCCAAACACCGTGGAGCCGGAACCGTCGAGGCAGAGCGGAAAGGCGGCGATGGGGTTAGCGAGTTTGGAGAGCAGCGTCCGGGAAGTAGCCAGTCGATGCGAATGAGTCGGCGGTGGAGTGGTCGTCGGGCGGAGAGCATGACGCACGCAAGTGCAAGTGCAAGTGCGCCGGTGACGGAATGGTTAGGTCCGCGAACGGTGAAAGCGTTCAAAGCTGCTGGATTGCTGGATTTCGAGCGGGACGAGCAGCAGCCACAGCTGCACTCGCACTCACACTCGGCGCACTCGGATAGGACCGGGCCTACTGGAAACTTAAGCTCGAGTGTGGGACCGCCTACTCACGGCAGATTTGCTTCCGTGCGAAGCGCTTCTGAGTATAATACTAATGCCCGCGCGCCTTCGCGTTTGGCTGTCTCAGAGGCGGGCGGAAGCAGCCGTCGAGGGAGCGTCAGTGGGACACACGGGTCCATGGAGAGCCCGACGTTCACTGCGTCGAGCGGGAGTAGGGATACGCCCCGGTCAGCGTCGACGGCGCCAACGTCTGTCTGTGGATCTTCGTTTGCGTACTTGGGGCGGGAACGGGACCGAGAGAAGGAGGAAATCCGGGAGTTGAAGGATAAGCACGCGAGCGAGACCGAGGCGCTTCTCGGGGCGCTTTCGGACTCGCAGCGGACGACAAAGCTCTTGCGGGAAGAGAATGGGGAGCTCAGAGATAAATTGGAACAGGCTCAAGCTGAGATCGATGCTCTTAGGAGAGTAGTGGGTGAGTTGACGAAGGAGACGGGGGATCTTAGAGTTCAAGTGCAGATGCTCAAATCGACTCCTCCGAATATGAGCGCCAGGCGTGGCGGGGCTGTCGCTCGTCCAAGCAGACTTTCTGTGCCTCTCCATATCGAACAGGATGATGAGACCAACGACAGGTCGAATCTCATCAATGGCAGCACGAGGGAGCGTGACAAGCCCGTTGCCGCACTCGACTCCCAACCGTTCCAGAGTGGCTCGATATCGGACGAGAAGCACCATCCCGATGCATCTGCTGTATTCTCCTCGACGCCTGTTGTTGTCCCCAAGCACAAACGACGCCTCAGCAACACATCCTCGATATTCCCCGTGCCACCGGCTAACATGACAATGTTATTGCACGACCACGAGTATGACCAAGACACCGGCTCTCTCAACGACAGTCTCGATCACTCGCAATCCTCTCCGTCGGATCCGATACCGCTCGCCCTGCACGACGACGACACCGTCACTCGTCGTAATAATACTTCGCTCACGTCGGCAATCAGTATATCGCCGACGACGACGGCGAATTTCTCCATGACCACCACCGGTAGTCCTGCGAGTCTCTTCCTCCGCCCGGAGCACGAGCTGCATCTTGGAGATATGGATAGTCTCGACCTTGGGAACGCGCGTAATGCGGAGGATCATACAGCAGCAACGCACAATGACTGGGAGTGACGGATGGATGGATGGGGATACGTAATTTGATTTCGATTATAGAAATTCAGTTTTTTTCGCTTCCTTTCGCTTTAATATACTTCTTCTATATATACCCTATACCTATTTGGACTCTACAAAGCAATACCGATGGACGGACTCTGTAGTCATCTAACTAATCACACAAATGAATAAACCAAGCACTTTTCACAGCCTCAGTGTCCGTAAATCTTGCCAAGTCGAATTTCACTCACGGAAACACAAGCACAGATGAAACGCGATATTAACCAAATGGTTCACAAACTAGATCAGGTATATACATAATGGTATCATAACCTAAGTCATAACTATATGACTACTACTACTTCCTCGGGGGGACATCAAACTAGAGGTATATTATCATCGTCTCTGTTGTCAGAACCATGGAGGAAAAGAACGTACCAGAATTGACAAAGACGTGGGCCAAGGAGACGACGACGACGCGTTGTCGATATACGAGTACGCCAGTTCCGGACGGTCATGTTCCTTGAACCTAAAATGGATCGTCAGACGAACCAACGACAAGCACGATGCATGCAATCGGTAACCCACCTAGAAAGAGTGCCCGATTGACCAGGGCCACGGCGAACGTTGTCGTAAGAAAAGATGGCACGAAGGACTTCAGATAAGACCTGGAAGTACTGGACTGAGAACCGGGCTCCGATATAGCGGAGGCAAGAAGAAACGCACTTTGACTGTCAATGGTTCTCCGAGATGGGTAAAGACACCGTCGCCCCAGATTGCTTTCTTGACTGCACGAGTTGGGTCGACAACGGTAGCGGAAGGGAAGACGCCCTCCTAGAATAATTGTTTGAGTTACTATAGTAGAAAATTCAGGAAGATACATACGTCCAGATTCGCAGCCTTAACATCGAGGAAGATGCGGTCACCTGCCCTGATGGAGAGACTTCCAACAGAGCGGTCCTTGGTAGCCGTACCTAAAAAGGTGTTGAAGGTAATGACCCGGAGAGAGATCGCATAGACTTACGATAGACTCCTTGGAAGGGAGGATCAAGTCCTGAGAGAAATCGGGTCAGTGAAAACCAGTTGATTGACAACATGTTACTCACTCAACGCCTCGTAAACGAAGCCACTCAATGTTTTGCTGTCATTGGACTTCGCCGCACTAATGATGCTCGCCTCATACTTTGAACCGAGGTACAAATTTAGCGCATTGGTCAACGCTGAATTGAGCATAATTATATGGCGCGAAAAATATCAGGAAGCAAAATGATCCGTACCGAGGGATACTTCAACCGTTGAACCCACGAGGATAGCCAGAACAGTATTAGCTAGCTCATCAGTTGAACCACCGAGAGCATGAAGGTGTTTGACAATCTCATTGTGGTGTGTTTTCTTGTGCTTGTGGAAGAACTCGACCATAGAGTTCTAAACAAAATAAAGATCACCTTCCAAGAGAAAAGGAACACATGATGGATTACCCTGTTAATTACACCCAGTCCCAAATTGCCTTTTATGAGAGCCAGTAGATGTTTGATGTCAGTCGTGACCTTGGCTCCCAGGACCATGACTTTTGACGCCTCGATATCCAAAAAGATGAATCTTTGTGAACGAGACCTCAATTTCAATTACTTTTGCGAACTATGAGATAGAACACGCACGAATATATATCCCCAAGCATCTGGTACATTTCTTGCGGGGTGTAATGACCTCCTGGGCTTTCCTTAGTCTTCAGACTGAATCCGCCCTTGGACATTGTCAGTACTTTGAATGCATCGTGGTGAAACGTTACCCACAATTTCAGAGGCCGCCCAATAAACGGGTACGTATTTCAGAACGTCACGAACAACATCAACACCACAGATATTTTTCCCAACCAACTTGTACGATTGTGAATCAATAAGTGTACGAGTGGTATCGTAGAAGAAGCGGCCAATCTGTTCAATAGATTCCGGGGAGTTGGCCAAGGCTTTGTACACTTTCTCTTGCGCCTTTGGGCCATCGACAGTATAGAACCTACGGATCAATTAGATTCCCATTACTTCAGTTCAGAGCAAACCAACCCTTTGCTGTTGAGAACTCTGGAAACTCTGTCAGTGTAAGGAGACCCGAATACGCTACTATCAGCGACTATCTCAGCAACCTGAGGATAGAAGTTGATAACGTTGGCAGGCAATCGCTTCTTCGGACGCGAAAGATCATATTGATCCACAACCTGCAACTTCTTGAGATGGGTCTCCATCGAGTCGGGGGTCATCAACGGGAAGAAGGTGTAGACGCTGTTATCTGTGAAGTTGTTAGGCAGGGTTCTCAAGAGTAGTCGCCCAAGAGTACTGCCAAACCCGAATGCATTGGGGTCCCTTTGACAATCAGCAAAACCCCATGCAGTCAAGTTGTATGGAGTATAATCATGTGTGAAGTGCCTATCGCCACGAGTGAGGGCAATTGCGTCACTGAGGATAGCACGACTAATGGTGTATCCTGAACAAATAATGATTCATGTAATTTCAGGTCGAATAAAACAGAACGTACCAGGGCAGAGACCTGCGCCTTCCATGACAGGCTTAGCCTCCTCTGCTTGAAGTCCAACGTAGAGCTCAAGATTCTCGATATTGCCGTAGAGTTTCTCTGCAGCGTCAGCTATCTCCTTGTCGGAATTCCACTCCAAGAAAGTCTTGTATGCTAACGAGTGGGTGAATATCCATATTTCACTCAAGATTTATCCAGAAAAAAACTTACGTTTCAACCCAAGATACTAACAAAAAGCCCAATTGTGAGCACTTCATGCAGCATCAGGTATGTCTTTCATATCTTACCTTCCTGAAGTCGTTAAGGGAACAAACGCCCCAACGCCTGTTCTGTTCAATTCCCATGATTTCATGGAGGCGCATCGAAGCTATTATGGTCCCACACTCATAAGAAAAAACGGAACTTTCGAAACTGGTCCTACTTACCTGGTGTTCCCCGAGCACGGAACGCGGCCGCAGGATGTTCGGTTCTGGAGTGCTCCGATTATCAGTTAACGTACACAAACATCAGAGATCGCTCTCACGAATCATGAAGGACCCTAGCAAGATCATCATCATTAAACGTATGATCCGCTTGGCGTTTAAGCCTGCATATGGCTTAATGAGTACGGCCGTGTTATTCAGCGAACGCTGACCCACCCTCCGAATGTCCAGTCAGTAATGTCAGGCTGTGTTGCTGCGATCTCGCGTGCAGCGTATTTGAAGTCTTCGACCGTCACAGTTTCAGGATTCTTTCCTTTGAAGATCTGGTCGAAGACCTTGCCAACCCACTTTTCATCTTCCAAACTGGTCGTCGCGTGCCAACGATACAAGCAGTTGAACTATTCAACCCCCAAGTTTGAGTAGTGTTGGCTTTGATTCTTCACACAGACGCCTACCTCAACACTGCAGACGTTGCCCTTCCCACGCTCGAAGACGGAATGGTCCTCATTACGAATTTCCTGGAAGAAATGGATTTTAATGAGCCGTACACCAATTACCCAGGAAGGGAAAATTACCCCGAAAGGATCCAAGCTCCAGCTACTACCCTCCCTGATCAAACCCAAGATACAAGAGAAATAGTCAGAGAATACGACTAGGGGTGGTTCAGATTTGTATAACAGAATAATAGAAAGGCATGCCAAGAGGACTGACTTGACCCAAACCAACCACAATTCACCAGGCGCGCCGTCTGGAACAACTCCTCTTCCTGATCGAGAAGCTTCTTCAAGTCCTCTGGATTGTCAGTCCTGAGCTTCGCTGGATCGACGAATGTTCCACGCTCATTAATCTCATAGAGCTTCTTCGCAATGTACTTAACCAGAAGAGGTGAGTACAATGATTCAAGAGAACATGAGATAAGGCGTACATTATGATTGCGACTGAATAACACGAGGAGTGTGCAGACAGCAGGTGGCAAGAGTAGGAGCCTATCCTCAGCAAACACATCCGGCTTGAGCACTCCATATCCGTTTCTGACACGGACTCTGTCCTGTGATGTTTGATTATGGCCATATAGAGGGGAAAGATCAACATATGAAGGTGTTTCGTTAATGGTCCAATCTTGATGGGAGGTACGAAACACACTGAAGCCATATAATTTTAGAATGAAGACCGCACTTTGTTACAAGACGCACGTGTGAATAACGAGAGCAGCGAAAGAGAACATCATCGAGGAAAGGCCCGCAGGATGTTTCACGAACTGCGCATGCGATCAGTATCTGAATAGATATCATCCGTTAAAACACAACACTCACGCCTTCGCGCCGGAGCAAGCTATTATTTCGGAAAAACGGGAGTTGAGTAAATGGTCTCAGAAGACGACACAAAAACGTACGTATCAAAAATCAAACCCGGATCTGGAAGCTTGTTACTAGGCAATGGGTGGGTTTGCTGAACCGACCGAGCGTAGGGTGTATCCGACTTTCAAATGTGATCAGCGCTCATTTTGTCTTTAGAAGAGCACAAGTTACCTTGCCCATATCAGGAAGGTCAGGATTATTGAAGGATCCATCAGCAGTGCGCCAAGCATATTTGTTCGAGATGCTGGTTGCAGGCGGATGTCCCAAATCATTGTACACTGTCGGTCAATTGTAAGGCGACGGATGTCCATCAAATCAACTGGAACGTACAAAGCTCAACAATCTTGTTCTGGACGGCCGTCTGGAACTTGCCTGGTTCGAGGCGTGAAATGAACGTCAACCCATGCTCAAGCTGTGGGGAATGCCTGTCAATCGAGAAATGAAATGATGAGTAAGTGATACGCACGAAGAACTTCCTGTCATCTATTGCCTCTTTGTTGCGAACAAAGTCGACGACAGACGCCTTGACAGACGCGTCACGAAAGCAAAAAAGGAGTCTAAAGTATACTCTCACCAGCGTAGACATGTCCATACTCAAAGGATTGCCCTTCTTGACCTTTCGACCATCATTCGCGTCAGAGTGGATAACCAATTGACAACAGCAATCCCCACCTGCTCACGAAAGTCTCTGATGGCATGGGCTCCACTTCCAGAGATATTTTCCTTCTGACTCCCAGGCTTCGGACTTCCAGGCGCAGACCCATTGGTCTGCAGTCTCATCATGAAACAGCATAGTCAATGGAGGACAATGGTACACACCGATTTTGAGTCCTTGTGGAATATGGACGCCAGTCTGCTCAAAGAGGCCATGGTATGGGATGTGAGAAAGTAGCCAGGAAGGACAAGGGTCTTTATATGTAGGTACCTTAATCTTGCGAAGCCGAGTACGCATTGGAACGCCGGTTGCACTGCAAACCGAACCGAAGAAGGCAGGGCTTTGGAAACCTGCGGTGTCAAATGTAATGAAGCATGACTCGGAAGAATGTCGAACCCTATTGCCCCTTCGCACATAGTCTGAACTCCAAATTCGGGAGTTCATGCAAATGAAGTTTTCCATTGAAGATGTCATGAACCAAGCTTGATGGACAAGTAGATGCGCTCCAAATTTGAATCAAGGAACAATCTCGTTTTGAGGCCAAATCTATGGATGGAGTGGTCGAGCTCCTGTCGCACCTGCCTGCCGGCTGCAAAGCGGATGGGGAATCCAAGTATGGAAGAAGCATCCTAGCCAAAGAAGTAGCTTTTTTCCCCGAGAGCGCTAGTTGATATATTTTGAGCCATCACAGAGATAGAGCCATAATAAGAAATCATTTCCACAAGAATTGGGCATCTATCAGAACATGCGTCGCCGTGATTGGTACTTATAGCTGCAATGAGAATGCGACGCAACTCATCAGATCAAGAAAAATGGTTAATACCAGATGCGGTTTGGCATTTTGGAAGACCCCCGACACTCAATACCGACTTAACCTCAATTAGAAGGGTGGTTGAAAATCATCACCTCCTTGCCAGAAAAGTGATATATAAGAGTACATGAGCAACGACTCAGGCGGCTAAAGGCGGTACTGTAAATTTGGACGCAAACTCGTCGAAAAGTCCTTCCTTGTATAGAATATCCGATACAAGTGGATGGCGCGGGTGGCTATCTATAAACCGACTAGAAAGAATGAGCTAAAATGCCATACCATTATCGAGAAGAGCACTTACGTCCAAAGTTCCTCTGTCTCAGGTTTCTTCAAAGCGCCTAGTTCACCTGCAACGATAAGAGCCGCCGTAGCCTCCGAGTCATCATTTTGTTGTTCCAGAGACTCGTCGAGATCAGATTTTGCCTCTTGAACCTCGTTTCGTAAAATGCGTGTCACTCCACGAGCTGTAAGAAGGTGCGGCGATGATAGAGAAGGATTGCCGAGCTGCTCGGTGTAGAAAGAGTTGGTGTTTGAATAACCATCCTTGCCAGTCACCAGACCAATAGTTGATTCGATGAGCTGCAAAAGTAAATCGTCCTCCGCCCAACGTTTCGATCGCTCGAACTGTTTCTTAGCAAGATCGGGTCGGTTGATTGAGAGGTATATCTGTACAATTACAGAAACGCTGAGAATCATGCATCAGTTCGAGCCACGGAAGGGAACTAAATTCCTCACGCTTCTAGATCTTCCGTGTCAACTCCTAGGGTTTCTAGGGCCTCCTCGACCTCGCCCGCCCGCACAAATGCAGTCGCTGCAAGGACACGTACTAGAGCCTTCTCGCTTTCATCAGCTTCACCATCATCCCCTTCTATTTCAACAGCCAAGTCGCGTAATTCCTCCAATGCTGCGTCTATAGATTCCTTCTTTGCGCTCTGAGACGCTGACACGTATCTCGCGAGGGAAACTGCGGCTTTAACCGTAACTTCATCCGAGTCGGTAGGCAGGAGCTTCAACGCCGATTCAGGGTCATTGAGCGCGATATGTGCACGCGCTTGGTAGAGTAGAGTCGGTGTATATGACGGCGAATTGGGGTTAGAAAGCGTTGAATGGATGAGAGTCTTGTATGCACCTGGAGAAACGGGGGTCAGCGAAATGAACGGGTGTATTTCTGTGTATTTGTCGGTAATCACCTAGAACGAACTGCTGTTTGATGTGATAAAGGTCAGAGGACATGCTAGTCGTGTTTGAAGACAGATCTCGAAAACACAAATGGAGGCGGTGAAAGAATAGCCGTCGCTTTCACAATTACATACCTGAGTACATAATGCCGCAACCACTATAAACAAGCTCTGTCAGATAATCTCTCGTTGGTCTACGTTCTTCTCTTCTATATCCTATGTCTGGTAAGCGTCTAAACTTGTGTCCCTAATGATAAACTCAGTACTAAACTTTGTGACTCCTTCCGAATCCCACACCAGCATTGGTAACTATGGTCAAAGTGGTCTATCGTTATGAAACTTGCTGTAATCAGGCAAAGCTCTCTGTCTCATTGATCAAGACCTTCAGAAGCTCGAAGACTCCATCAGATCATTGAGGTCTCGCAGGAATGCTTTAGCGTCCATCTCTCAGCTTCCTCCTGAAATGCTCTCGAGAATATTCGCTTTCCGTGTTGCAGAGTGTGCGGAAAGCAGGAAGCCACTCGATTGGATCAGTGTGACCTACGTCTCGCGTCACTGGAGGGCTGTTGTGCTTGACTGTCTAAGCCTATGGGGAAACCTTGTCTTTGCCTGGCCCAAATGTTTGAAAGAGATGCTGAAGCGCTCAAAAATGGCCGGTCTCACTGTCAAGGCAGATTTATCGGGCTTCAAACCCCGACCCAAAATTGTTGAAGCAGTCCGACTTGCATTGCTTCATGCGCCTCATATCCATGACTTGCGGCTCCATGCTGGCAATGTTAACATCATCAAGCGACTTTTGCCATCTGATTCTTTCCGAATTCCCATGGTTCCTTCACTTGTCCTTTGTGTCTCCGGTTTCAGTTCACATGTGGACCATACCCTTCCAGACATTGTCCCCACGCAGGAGACACCATATCCGAGGAGATTGGAGTTGCACCGGATTAACATCAATTGGGACTTTCGAGTGCTCAATCATACATGACATAGCTATTTCTTCCCGGCCGACTACAGACCAGCTGATGGACGCCCTTGAGCGTATGGCTAGCTCTAGATGTTCTCGAAATCCGAGATGCCTTACCACGGCTCCCAGATGGGCCCTCTCCTGGTCGCATCGTTGATTTGCCGCAACTCACGATATTCAGCGTCGGTTCCACTATCCCTCAATGTATCAATTTCGTTAATCGTGTCACCATACCCACTTGTGCTCGTGAAAATCTTGGCTGTAGGGGTACAGAAGCTACTGTGGGCGACTTCTCGGGGGATACGAGAATTATATCAAACCCCAGTGGCATCTCGTATCATCAAGAAAGAGACGGCACTCCAAAAAGAAAAGTGATTCGGGTTCTCCTTGTCCATTGTTCTAATATGGGCCTTGTGGTACGAGGCTGGATGACCTCGCCGTACTTTCACACAAGCTTCATAGCGTAAATATTACCGGGCAGTCCGCTCACACTTTCGTTGCGGCATTCCGCGAACAAATACCGATCGAAGCTTCAACAAGCCCCTTATCGGAAGGAATGAAAGGAGCAAAGGATTTGAGTTCTGCCGAAAGCGTTCGGCGGTCCGGTCCGTCTATTTTCCACAACTTAAATCGTTAAGATTGAAAAATGTGAATTTCGCCGATGACATTCTGCATCTGTGTAGGGGTATGTCTGATCTCCGAAAGTGCCTGATTGAAAGATCGGAACGTAAGGCAGAAATTCAAGAGTTGCGCTTGCAAGAATGCAGCCATTTGTCGAGGGAGGATGTTGATAATTTGAGGGATTTCGTTCCTAGTACCGTTGTCGTCAGAGTTGTGTCCAGATTCGGATTCGGATCTGGATTTTTCTGTGTTCTAGAAGTTTGCCATTCATGGGCGTCATCTGTTTTATTAATGTAATGTAGCTTTGTCCAGTCCTTCTACCCGTATATGTATGAATTATCTTTCTGATTGTCTGAGGTGTGGGTGTAGATACAATCATAGATGATCCATCATAACTGAGTCATTATACCATAACTGAAGTAGAATCAAATTTAGACATAATGAAATGGAAAATCAAGCGGTCGAGTTTGAAGATGGGGTCTAGCATTTGCATTCGTCGGACTTGCAAGCGCAGCTAGTGACAATTCAGTCATCATAAGGGATGACGATGAAATGAGCGTACCTAGCGCCACAGCTGCAGGACGAAACACCGCATTTGGATTGATAAGCGGGAATTGAGCTAGCCTGGCATCATAGGTACAAGATCCGTTGTAATAAGGACTCAGCTTTTATTGAAAAAAAAGATGAAGAAACTTACGCCGAACATTGTATGATTGATCAGAGGTAAGTGATAACTCTCGAAAGACGGTGGCAGGAGCTATAGGGCTTTGTGTGACTGACGTCCTAAGCTCATACCACTCTCTTTTATAATCTCTGAGTCTATTTATTAATATTTACTTCTAGAATGATCCAGTAAATCGCTCACCATCCAGAAAACTGCGCATGACTAATGTCCATCTCCAAAAAGTCGCTCATTGATGCCAAGATTGTTATACACTCCAGTACCTTTGATCGTCCGTGCGGCGCCAGAACCTTTTCATAACAGCGTTCTGGCTATACCCAGTGTGAAACAGTCAATCAGGTAGACGAAGGAGAGCCAAATACGAGTTCCTTGTCCTCTTAGTATTTGATAGATCGTTCCAAACAAACTTTGATAAATTGTAACAACAACATAGCGATAATAATCTACAAAGAGATTGTTGATGACGTGACTTGAACACGACCTATGCAGCTACGAATTCAACCAGTCAGGTACCATTTTGTGTCTTGTTTTTACTCGATTAAGACAGTTTCGAAACTGCGGATATTGCCAACGATGCAACTTGAGGAGGGACTTTTGTTCAACTTCAGTCCTTGATCAGTACAAGATATTCCATTGAATCCAGAATTTTCTTGCGGCTTGAGCGCTGCCATGATTATCACTGCAGAGCCAGTGGTCGCATGTTGGAAGCACAGCCGTGGCATGTTAGAGATCAAAGTGAATAGACAACATCAAGGTTTGTTCATTACCGGCACGGTCCGCGCACGAACTCGATGGCTTCCTTGCTGGCTACAAAAATCACAATCAACACTTTCTTTGGCTATAACTTTTGCTTCGAGCAGAGTCTTCTGACTTGAGATCATGCGTTGCTGTTCACTGGGAGTCCTTGGAGTCCACACGTGCTACAGAGAACTTTCTTCAGATTCACCTTACCTGCTCCAGAAACCTGTACCTGACGCACTTCTGGGCCGGATCTCAGAACCACCACGGCCATACGCCATGCTTGAGCTGAAGTTCCAAGCGAAATTAGAGCACTATAAGTATAATGGCCTCTTCGAACCTATAAGTGCGGTGCGAAAAAGGCCTTGCAGACCTTGAGAACGATGCCCTTGTCACGGTGTATTGTCGTCCTGGCTGGTTTGAAGAGACCACAGTTTCTCAGTATTTTGGGATTTGTCATCCTTGCCCTTTGTTTTCCGGTCATGTTTGCTGCTCCGAAGCCTGAACATGTCGCTCTTGCCCGAAAATACGCACCACAATGGAGATTTCACCCTTCTGAAGTCTATTGGCCGTCTACAGTAGAGTATTTCCTGGCAGGAGTGAAGGTGCTGTTAGTCTATCGATATATCTTTGAGAGATCTGACTTTTCTCGACTAGGAAACTGATGCTGAAGGCAATATTGTCAATGGAGCTGTGACCACGTCCAACATAGATGATACCTTCAACCATGGTTCTGGATTATACCTGACGACTGATGTCAAATCTGGTAAGACCGAGTTTCTGCGTGGTCAGAATCCCTCCACTACCGCCACCGCTGCCTATACATTCATTGCGCCAAAGGTCAGGCCAATATCTTCAGTCCTGCAACAACTATTGATGGGAGCTACAGGACAACGGTGTTGTAGACATCTATTATTGGCTGTTTACTCCCTTCAACGAAGGCAAAAAGGTACCTTTCCTTGGGGAAGTTGGAGACCGTGAGTGAGGCTTTCGATAATTGACTGTTGTAGTAGATTTTACCTTTCACCATCAGACGTTGGCGATTGGGAGCGCATGGCTGTCCGGACTGTTAATGGCATCGCAATCCAGGTTGATTATCATGCTCACAGTAGTGATGGGAGCGGGTCAGTCACCGGAGATCGCCCTATAATCAATCTAATGATAGAATAGCACCGTCCCATGGGCCCACGTTGTCAAATTCGACAACAATCAAAGACCAGTAGGATATGTAGCAAAGGGTTCGCATGGATTCTGGGCAACAGAAGGGACGTTCACATACATGAATGCAGTCGCGTTCAAGTTACAAGATCACACTTCCGATGGTGGCGTGTATTGGGACATCAGGGATAGTCTGGTCACCTTTGCCTTCCCGGACACCTTCTCTGGATCTTTCGACTGGATTAACTACAATGGGTATTGGGGTAACATTGGCCAAACCGATTGCTGGTGGTACAAAATCCACAAAGAATGTGAAGTTGTGACTGGACCTGGTGGCCCTTATCGTCCCGACGTTTTGGGCTCCGCTCGCGGTGCTTCTACTGTCACTTATGCTTTGAGGAATGTAATGAAAGGTCCATTGTCGGTGTGTTTCGTTAGCCCATAATATCCTTCAAGTGTTTGTTCACTCGATTCCATTATAGCAAACCCTCGGAACTGTATCAACGGAAGCCAACTCTTCCTATACATTCTATCTCGACGCTTCTGTCCGGAGGATGGCTTCTGGCTCAGAATACTCCATACTCGCCCTTCAACAGGCCTGTGCATCTATCGCGAGACCATCTGAGGATGGACATCAAACTGGGTTTACGACCGGCCTCTCGACGACCTCTGCAATGACCAATTTGACTGGTGCAAATCAGTTCACAGTTTGGTCCTTTCCCAGCACCATTTCTACATGAAACTTAAGATTTGTTTTGGCCAGATCACTCCTTGCGCTTGCGAAATAAATTTCTCGGCCACTGCGTATCGAGTTGGTGTCTGCGGTGATCATTTACTCACGAATTGTTCTTGGGGGCCTTCCCGTACCCTCCGTGCATATTTGTCTGATCCTTCTGAAAAGGGCTACCAATCTGCACCTGCGATCACTGTTTCAGATCTCGACCATTGGAGATGGGAGTAGAGCTCCTCAGCCTTGTCATCTTGCTTGTCATACTTAGCGTCGTAATCGTAATTGATGAAACGTTGCTTGCCCTTGATTCATCACCCGATGGTGCGGCCTCAGTAGACTTCTACGACTAGCAAATGCTACAAATGTTTCCTCCGGTTTGCTATCTCTTGTTGAGTCTGTCGGAATTACTCGAACAAGACGAGAACATCCATCACCAATGGTCTGATCCAGCTTCCATAGGCCTGCCAGTGTTTCGACCCCTGGGATGGCTGACTTGCAGAAGGTTTATTTCAGATGGCTGTATCGAATTAAGGCTGTATTCTCCGATGCAGATAAGTCCACGAGTCATTTGACTCGGAAATCAGATTTCTATGTATTGTACAAGGTAAGCTTCTTTCTCAAACCTAACAACTCCCATCCATGCATAACTCGCAGTTTTCTTCGACGCCGACAGCAGCATGCATGCCAAGGACCTTGATTCCTATAACATGATTCTTCATAAGCCTAACTTGGAAAGACGCAACGCGAAGTTTTTCAAACATGGCACGTCAGTGAACTTACATTCCTCTCTTGGATTGCCCGGTCTAATTAAGTGACAGTTTCAACGTGATCTCAATTCTGTATTTATGATTGTTGCTTCAGTTCTTCAAGTTTGTTTCCTCGGCGCATTTGCAGCGCCAACCCCGGAAGGAATCGCTCAAGAAATATGTACCTCAACGGAGGTCCCACACTTCCGAGATTCACTGGCCCATCAACAGTCGAGTATTTTCTGATGGGTACAGAGGTTTGTTCCTCTAAATTTTAAATCGATTGGAATGCTTGGATAACAGCAGACTGATGCGAATGTCAATATTGTCGATGGAGTCCCCAATGCATCTAATAACGATGATCCTCCTACTGACCAAGGCTCGTGAATAGTTGGCAAGGCAGGTTTCCTGTAGGGTCAGAATCCTTCGACTACAGATACAGCTGCTTATACATCTATTGCCCCGAAGGTAATGACACACTTTTTCTGAATTACTACTGATGACAGATACTAGGATAGTGGTGTCGTGGACATATACTACTGGTTTTTCACGCCTTTCAATGAAGGAAAAGGAAAATCCGTCTCCGTAGTCAAAGAAGTTGGGTGCTTTTAATATTTGGCGTCCTTAAAAAGTTAATTACCCCCTACCAGGTGACTAGGAACGTATGACCGTGCGCACAGTGGTTGGTATTGCAGCTCAGGTCGATTATCATGGTGGAAGCGGATGATTCTCTTCTCAATCTCTCTTGGTCCGTGGTCTTATCGAAGCTCCAGTACCATGCCCTGGGATGAAGTCGTCAAATTTGACAATGACCAAAGACCAGTAGGATATGTCGAAAAGGGCTCACATGGGTTCTGGGCAACAGCAGGAACATATACATACGTTGTTGTGCTCATCTTCCAGCTACAAGATGTCACTTCCAATGGCGGTTGTATTGGGACACCAGGAACAGTCTTGTCAACTTTGCATACCCAGACACGTTTTCTGATTCACTTGACTGGCTCAACTACAAAGGGTATTGGGGGAACAGGCCAGACCGATCGCTCATGGTATAATATCCACAACGAATGTGAAACTGTGACCTGATGGACCCCATCGTCCTGATGTTCTGGGTACACTCAGGATGTCATGGAAGGTCCGCTTTCAGTGGGTCCATGCTGATCATGTCCGAGTACCTTCAGTCACTCAATTGACCTTTCTGTCGTATCTACAAATGCCACTTCTTCCTTTACCATCTCCATTGATGATTCTGGTCACAAGATCGCTTGAGGCTCAAATGTGATGATCCGCTCGCGTATTTCGTTGATGAGGTCCTCCTTGTAACAGTGACCACATTCCACATTGTGAAACGAAGATGAGCATCAATCTGTAAGCCATACACACACTCACTGCGTCATCGCTCAATGAAAACCACGTCCTCAGAATGTTTCCCGTCTACATTCTGCCCTGCCACAACTCTT
Organism: Termitomyces bulborhizus; assembly: GCA_017580835.1. Lineage (NCBI taxonomy): Eukaryota > Fungi > Basidiomycota > Agaricomycetes > Agaricales > Lyophyllaceae > Termitomyces > Termitomyces bulborhizus. The sequence continues at coordinate 18,120 of JAGDQM010000065.1, forward strand.
CCTCCAATCTAGAGTTATAAAGGGTGAGTATAACCACAGGCCGTCCTCCATAGCTGCCCTTGTTGTCATAAATATGTGAGCTTCTGATGGCCAGGGAGATCAAAGTGCCTCTCGAGATACATCGACAACTTTAAGTTGTGCCTTTCACAGCGATTTCTGCAAGTTCAGTCTCTCCGGCAGAATTCCATTCACCATTTATGGAAGTAGTCGTTATTTATAATAACAAGTTTCTATTGTGTTTCCGGTCCTCTTCAGTTCACGTCTAGCTGGAGTGATCCAAGGGTCCGCACGCATCGTTCTCTCGTTCACCTGTTTCAACCTCGACCTCTACTTAGTACAGTAACGTCATCCCACATCCCAACCGACGAAAGCTTTTATTCGCATACGTTCATCTTTAGAACAGAGCCTCCGCTCCGCTACATGGTCCAAGAAAGCGAAAAGTATGCCAATTAATGATTTTGTATTACTTCCGGGAAAGGACAACACAATGTGAAGGGAGCTGTTTCTGCGACTCCACAAAAGGAAAAAGAAAAGACTGGAATGTTGAGGAACTTAAGCCCAAAATTTTCTCTCGACCAACTGGCCGTGAAACCCCGTCCTCGCTACTGTCAACTCTTGTAGAGAAGGATATTACCCAAAAAA
>JAGDQM010000066.1:0-18568 GCA_017580835.1 Termitomyces bulborhizus
GCAGCCAGTAAATCGTAGAGATGTGATAAATCGTACCGAGGCATAAGGAATTGAGGGCGAGGAGGATCATTCTGCAACTTCTCCCTTGCCAAGGCCAGTCTTCTCTCGTTTGCTTCACCTTGTCGGCGTTGAATTTGAACCTTTTCTAGTGCAGCAATAACATGGGCAAGGCTGCGCGCACGAAAACGACTAGTGGATCGAGATGGCAGAGGGGCAGAGCGAGAACGTGGCCTGAGATAACGTGCATGAGAGTTCATATTGAGATCTCTGGGGACAGTGGTGAGACCGCATTCTAAGGCTATTCCTTATATACCAAAAGCCCATTGTTATATTTCCTCATTTAGCATAGCCCGGGACAATGATTGAGCATGTCCGAGTCACTTCTATACATAAAAAGCCTAGACGTCTGATGATTCGTTCAATTCTACCCACGGAAAGTGACGGTGAACTGTATAGCTCTCGATAGCGCTAGACTCCCCGGCTATGGGCTATGGACGGCCATGAACTTGTGGCTGTGCATTAAAGCTGTCATCCGGGAACATTGAGTTCCGCTTCCGTTGTCGAGGCCGTGCTTGAATTAGTATAGACAAGAAGTCATCTCATCGTATACAAATGGCATCAGTGGAGACGAAGATGTTGGAGTAATGGATTGAATTTGAATAGGATTGCCAGTGAATAATTCGGTCGGTGTCCCAATTTGTCAACCCACATTACAAATCACGTGTCAGTATTGTTCCTCGTTTTCCTTGTTTTCGTTGACAGTTCAGTTTGTTCGTCGCCGAAAACATGAGTAAGGTTGTCTTTGGTACGTTTTCATTTCTCATCAGACCCTGTGTCCCTAACCTGTCCCCCAGTCGGAAATGTCCCTTACAACATGGGTGAAGAACAGCTTATTGACGTCTTTAAATCGGTTGGACAAGTCGTTGGCTTCAGGTACTGTGCTCCATGCGGCCTGCTTTTGCATCTGGGCGTGATCAAACTGATGTCTTCAACTCTGTTCAGATTAGTTTTTGATAGAGACACAGGCAAACCCAGAGGATACGGGTTTTGTGAATTTGCGGGTACATCAATTTATCTTTGTGTGCTTTGTCTTTCATTTTGTCTGACGTGAAGTGTTCTTCTCCTCGAACCACAATACTTCAACTTTGAATCTTTTCAAAAACACCAACTGCACTTCAAATTTATATCCGCCGATAAAAAAACAAACTGCAAAATATTAAATCTTCAACCGTGAACGAACATGCATCAACGTCATTCACCGACCTCAACAAACTCAACACAATTTGCCTTTCACATACAATGGTTCCGTCCAAATCATTCAAATCACCAATTCAATGCGTCCATTTATGACTATCTTATTCTGTGAAAATATCTTCGTACTCGTGCCACACAACCTCAATTCGGCTTCTTTCGCTTTGAGAAGACCATGAAACTGCTCTTTCTGCTGTCCGAAACCTCAACAACACTGATGTAGGCGGGCGACCGCTGAGGATCGACTTAGCGGATTCGGATCCTTTCCTTGAAGGCAAAACTACTGTCAGGGGAGAAATTGTGGATGGTGGCACTCCGGGCCCTTCAGAACCACGTCATGCATGGCGAGGGGCTGGCGATAGCCGGAATGAATTTGTCTTCACAAATCTGCCTCCTGGCGTCCAAACACCGCCAGGCTCATCGGCACTCGATCACATCAGTCAAACTCTGGCAATTATGCAGCCCAGTCAGCTTATGGAAGTGTTAGCACAAATGAAAGTAAGATAGTTCTTTTCGCGTGTTTCGTTTCGGTCCGATTGTCACCTGCATCGGCAGGCCTTTGTGATCACGCACCCACCCTGACCAGGCTCGAAATCTACTACAAACGCATCCTCAACTTGCATACGCCCTCTTTCAAGCCCTCGTTCTGAACAAAATTGTGGACTCTGCAATCCTACAACGCATGCTAGCAGCCACGAACGGTGGTGCCGCGCCCCCTCAGCCCGAGCGTCCACCCGTTCCTCCACCACATCTACAGCAGCCACAGCACACTCAATATCCTCCAATGCCCCCTCAAACCTTCCCCCCACCGCCTCCTCAACAAATACAACCACCTATCCCAGCACCTGCACCGCCTGCCCCAACGATGTACGCACATCCCGTGCCCCCTCCGGCTGCAACGATACCACCACCCCCAATGGTGCCATATGCCTATCGTCCCCCACCACCAGTCGCACAGCCTATGGCTTCTTCCCCACAGACATCGTCATCGCCTCCGGTTCCGCAGCCCGCTACGCCCGCGGCACCACCAGGAATAAGCGACGACCAACGTGTTAGTATTCCCTGACGATTCTTTCCTTCTGCTACGATCAGGTGTTTTCTAAGTGACTAATATCTTTCAAAATTGCAGGCGATGATCATGCAAGTGTTTGCTCTGACGCAAGAACAGATTAACGCGTTCCCCGAGGCAGAGCGCATGGCAATCCAGCAATTGGTATGTATGTCTTCCAGCAGAAAATTTACCCCTAACACTGGTTTTGTATCCGTTTCAACAGCGTACTCAATACAGCCAACTCATGAATGGTGTTGGTGCCTAAACAGGCTTGTTGGTATTTGCAAAACTGCTGGCATATTCATCATGCACATCCACCATTTACGCATTGCTAGGATATACCTAATTGTGCTACCACTACATCTACCCGCTGCCGATTATATGTACATATCTTGACCTTCGTGAGCGACACCTTATATAATAATGTAAAAAGCAATTGAACAAGGAGATGATATGTGGATTCAGATTTAAATTGAATGCAAATTTACAAATCTGTAAGTTTACACCAGTTTATTTTCCAAGGAGCGGGCTTTCTTGAGTGCGACCATTTTTTCGGCGACCTCCGCCAAGGGAATAATCTGTGACCTTGCCTTGCTACCGACATCATCGCGATTACGCACGTTAACGGATCTAGCGTCCAGTTCCTCCTGGCCGACAACTGCCACATTTATGCAGAATTAATAACACGCGTGCGGCGATGACAAAGACAAAACCCGTACCCAGGATGAAGTTATACTGAGCGATTTCACCATTCCGTATCTTTTTCTGAAGAGTATTCTCCCCGTTGTCTACGTCAGCATAGAGATCCAGTTCATTAAGCGTGCTTGCAACCTCGGAGGCATACTCTTTCTGTTGACGTCATATTATATAACATTTCACACGCCAAAAAGAAGGAAAATTAAACTCATCAGCACCACCGGTGTTAGAACGAGACCGATAAAAATGACGCACATAGGGCACGGCAACTGGGATGACCAAGACTTGCCGAGGTGAGATCCAGAAGGGCCTAGAATAGTCTGTTTAGAGCGGGGAAAAAGAAAAAAACCGTGTCCGACGCCGACGCACCATTTACCAGCAAAGTGTTCTGTGATAATAGCAATGAAACGTTCCAGACTACCGAGGATCGCACGATGAATGATGACAGGTCTCGATGGTGGCCTAGTAGGATCATTCGTATCCTCCGCCGCACGGTACTTGAGATTGAAGCGCTCTGGAAGCTGGAAATCGAGCTGGATCGTCGCGCATTGGAATGATCTCCGCAATGCGTCACGGATCGTGATGTCAATTTTGGGTCCGTAGAACGCTCCGTCACCTGGATTAAGCTCCCATTTGCCTGGATGGTGCTTCTCGAGGGCTTTGGTAAGTTGCTATTGGAACGGATCAGTCTTTACATCCAATCTAGAATAACCATGACACGTACTGCTTCAGCCTCGTCCCAGGTTTCGATTGTCCCAAGATAGTTGTCAGGGCGAGTGGACAGTTCGAGCTTGAACTCAAACCCAAAGAGACCATAGATGTGCTGCATAAAGTCAAACAAAAATCCAATCTCTTCCTCTATCTGTGTCGGCATACAGAAAACGTGGGTGTCATCTTGTACAAAGCGCCTGACGCGCGTCAAGCCAGTGAGAGCGCCAGATGCTTCATTACGGTGGATGATGCCAAACTCCGCCATTCGGATAGGCAATTCCTTGTAACTGCGATCCCTCGAGTCAAAAATCAAACAGTGACCAGGGCAATTCATGGGCTTGAGCGCCCATTTCTCTTTCTCGACATCAAGGGTGAACATATCATCCTTGTAGTTTTGCCAGTGACCCGAGGTTTCCCACAGCTTACTGTTGTACATATTAGGGGAGATAACTATAGACGCAGACGGTGAAACACGGAGACACAGGAACAAAAGTATATGACTGACCTTCTTGATAGCCACGCTTGAAGTACTCGGACTATCAATTAGGGATCAGAATCAAGGGTCGATCTTTGATAGGCAGTCCCCTTACTCGCATCAGTTCCACCAAGGTATTGTATATCCGAGTGCCATGAGGAAGGAAGAAGCAACTTCCTGGGCTGAGATCGTTGAAAAAGAACAGTTCTTGATCCTAGAATAGTATGAGCGCCTGAAAAAACCTGAGTCGACGCTGATTATACCTTGGCAATCTTTCGATGGTCGCGCTTCGCAGCCTCGGCAAGGAACGCTTTGTATTCAGTCAACTGCTTCTTGTCGGGGAATGAGATACCGTAGATCCTTTGCAGGGACTCCTTTGTGGGATCGCCAAGGAAATATGACGCCGAGTTCTATTCCGTGTAAAGGTGCGATCAGCGCTACGAATCAGATAGATAGCGTAGCTGGACGACCTTTGTAACCATGAATGCCTTGATCTTTCCTGTGTGTGGAATATGGGGGCCAACACACAGGTCGATCATCGGCCCACAGCGGTACACAGTGGTGGATGTACCATCAGGAACTTTAGTCTCAATCAGATACTGCTTATATTTGTTGTACTGTTTTCGAAGTGAGTTGATGTCCAGGAATAGGGTATAATGAAACACACATTGAACATCTGAAGGAGCTTCTCCTTGGAGACAACTAGGCGCTCGAATTTTTGTTTCTCCTTAATCGCACTCTCGGCGATCTTTTCAAGTGCAGGGTAATCGTTATTTGAAACAGGTCTGCGGGCCGTGAGTGGTTAAGTTAGCGTAAAAAGATTAAGGATACATGCCGGTCGTCAATACCCATCTCGTAGAAAAATCCTTCATCAGTGGGCGGACCAAGACACAAATGACATCCATAGTGCCTCTCAGCAGCCTCCCCGAGTACGTGTGCTGAAGAGTGCCAGAAAACCTTCTTGCCTTCTGGATGCTCGAAGTCCAAGAGTTCTAGCTTGACTGATTTTTCTAGGGGACGGTCCAAATCCCAGAGTACGCCATCGACCTATGGCGCGTCAGAAACAGTCGAATCGCCGGACAGCCAGCCGGACAACAAACTTTGGCAATAACGACGCGCTCCGATAAGCTTTTCGATACCTCCTTCGCAACATCCATAGGACTAGTTTCCCAGCTAGTACCTTTTCGCTCTGAGCCATCGGGTAATGTAATAGTAATCTCTTCCCGGGTTTGGGCTGTCACATTATCATAATTGAGATTATCAAAGGAGTAAGATGACGTGAAACAAACCCTTGACGAAAGCATCTTGTTCTGCTTTCAGTTGCTCAAAAAGTTCGATGCGATGATCGAAGAAGCCTGGTCTGGGTTGCAGCTAGATAAAATTTCAGTCGGCAGTAATAAACGCTCTGCGGCGACGTGTGCACCTCTAAAGGATAGCTCGACGCTTCTGCAGGTTTGGCTTTCTTGTCTTTTTGCTTCGTATTATTAGCAATTGAAGCATGTGGGCTCTTGAGGGCTGTGATCTCGGCTGGATGGGACGAGGACGCGACTGGATGAGTAGCCATAGTCTGCACTGGCAATGGATAATAGAGCTGAAGGGCACGAAGGGGCTTAATGCGTGGATAGAACGATGATCTGAGACGGAGAAATGGAAAACACAGCTGAGTTGGAGTCAGCTTCTGCACAAGCATCCAAAGATCGATCAAGCGGTCACGTTCTCCAGAAAACCTCCAGTCACACGACAAATCCTGATTTTCCCATCTTATCTGCTGATTTCGCCCACAAACGAAAGAAATTATCGGAAAACGCGCATACAAAAATACACTAAAACGAATATCCCACTAGACAATTGTAATATTTAGTCTCCAAGTTCTACTCGCCACACTTTAACTACACCTGCCCGGTCTCCGCTAATGATACCTCCACGAAAAGGGGATTCTAACGACGCCAGCGCCGTAATAACATCCTGATGTGACCTTAATAAATTCTGTTGGCTCTGCGTGATCAACGACATCCGCTGCGGTGCTCGATTGCCCTGCGACGCAGCAGCAGATGCTGGTGGCCAAGTTTCCACATATGTAGTTGCAGACCCTGTGCTGAAAGCCCTGTGTTGTTGTTTTTTTTTCAATTAATTACTCAGGCTAGTCAAACAAAGATGAAGAGCAAAAGACGCACTGGTAAGAAGGTCGTTCAGTCTCATTCTCCATCCCACACAGTATCGCTGTACGTTCCAACTTTCCCAGATCCCACAACCTTAATTTCCGATCCTCTGAACCACTGATCATGAACCCTCTCGCTACCGTTCGCATCGTCGACGGATTCTCCACAAAACTACCAAGTTCTGATCTATGTGATGCCATGTGTCCCGCAAAGTCCACTCCCACGACGAAAGCACGGACATCCGGAGCCGGAGTCACGGTCAAAGTCGGATCCTTCGAGACGCTCGTGCTACGAGACGACAGTCGGGGTGTAGTATCGCCTCCAGGTTGCCGCGAGCGGACAAGAGAGGCAATGGCTACTGCTGGGCTTATTTCTGCGTCAACGCCAACGAGCTCCAGTGGGTCAGGTACAGGATCGGCACTTGAGCCTGTCCTCGTCATGAATGTCTCCATCAGCACCGCCTTCTCAATGTCCCAGACTTCGACGAGGTTAGTGTAAGACCGATCAGCATTGCGATTTGACGACTCCATCGACACCATGACCCAGTTACCCTTGCCCTTCAAAGGATGCACGACACACTGGTATATACGAACTGTTCTTCCTGTCGAAGCAACACCAACGTGCCAGCTACGGAGGAGTAAACCAAATCGACGATCCCATAGTGATAGGACGCCTGTTGAAGTTCCAACAATGAGCCATGAACGTTTACGATCTATACATAAACACGTAATGGGCCCGTGATGTCTAGGATTCTCCATAGTCTGCAACACGCGCATGGTACGCAGGTCCAAGACAGTAATCTTAGAGTATGTTGTCGCATATATTAAATTTGACGATGTATCTGGACCAACAGGTCAGCACAAATAATGAAGCAATACATACAAGAACAAACCTGAATTAAAATGCGTCATGCACGTAATATACTCTCCAGCCGTATCTACACGATGTTCGCGTACAAGCTGCAGCTTTCCATACTTAGGCAGTGCCCCAGTCTGCGTAATATGCACACGATTGATATGCAAACTCCCATCATCCGCCGCGCTCGCAAAACAATGCACACCTTCCAACATACACACACACTTAACACGTGCATGATGTTGATTGTACGTATGCCTTGGCTTGCTCGTGACATTGCGCTCGAGGCGTGCAGTATCCCAAACCTTCACAGTCTTATCGTCCGACGCGGTCACGAAAAACGTGTGGTCTGGTGAAACAACGATCCCTGTGATCGCTTCCGAGTGAGATGAGAAGTGGGCGATTAAGGTTGCGTCGGTGTGTCGTAACTTTCCATCACGATGACCGAAACTATGGCGGACGGCGCCTCGTCGCCTGACAGGCCCTTCGTGAACCTTGGGGCCAAAGTCTTGCTGAAGTTCGCGACTGTTATCCAGATAAAGGTTTTCCAGAAGGTTACTAATACCTGGCTCCTGTCCGTCTAGAATTACACATCAGAACGACCCAAATAATCATGTAGTTGTAGTCTTACCGTAAGTTGAGATTGGCAACAGAGATGGCACCCGTGATCGCGGTTTAAGAGTTGCCGACATTGACGTTGGTGACGACCTCCCCGATAGGTCAGGAGACTCTTCTGATCTTATCTTGGAGTGAGTGTCCAAAAGTCCCGTAGCATTGGTTTTCGATGACCCAACAGCAGGTGCTGCCTTCTGACCATCAGTACTCCCAATCTGAAGCCGACTAGTCGGCCGGAAGGCCTGAGAATTCGCGGTTGATAATGTTGACTCGGTGGGACTAGACGGCCGCTCATGGGTCAGACCAGAGACGGGATGAGAAGTCAATGAGACAGATGGGATGACGGCTGGTACGTTACCACGAGGCACAGGCGGCGGACCAAGTCCGATAGGTGATACAGATCCATTAATCGTTTGTAATCTGCGACGAAGATCCTCAAATGGTGCTCCAGACGTGTTGTAATCCGCACTGAGCATACGGTTGGAGTACGTCGGGCTAAGTAATGGCGTCTTGCCTGAACTGTCTAGAGTGGATCTTCGAGAAGATGAAGTAAGACGAGAAGAGCGGGGCATGATTTCGGAAGAGGTGCGAGTTTTCATGAATACGGTCTGTGGTACGACACCCAATTTCTGAAGCTCGATATCTCCGATGACTTTGAGATTTTTACCAGTCTCAGGGTCTAGATTCAGACGAGATGCAAAACTGTAGCGTTGTCTAGTGTGTAGAACCGTGACAGGTGGTTGATTGCATACCTTGAGGTAGCATTAGCGAGCTTCAGAATGTAGTCTCGCATGGCATGCAACTTGCTCTCTTCGTTCGAAGTCATCCCAAGCTGTCGTAACTTGGCGATATGGACTTCATCTCTGGACAGAGCATTAATCTTCCAGCGTCATAAACTATCTCAACAGTGGCTCACTCTTCGGACTTATTCTTCGCAATGGTGCTGTTGCCGGTCTTTCGGACAGCTATCACACTTTCACGAGGAGACTCGACTTTGGCCGTGCTACTTCTGCGCACGTTGCGCCAGAAACTTGTCTTGTCTGCTTTCATTGCCCACTGAACAGCAGCATCAAGTATTTGTCTTGGAAACTATACAGCGCGGCCTGTCAGTCTCTATCTTGACATTGAATTAATTCAACACAAACTGGAGATTTCATGGCCATCAACAAGCTCAATTCGTCGATCTCCTTTATATCGCACTTCAAAAAATGTCGAAGCGATGGATACAAGATGCACCAGACATCGCTCGGAGGTAAGTGGCGGACGGCAGAAGCGATAAACGCTGCCGACCCTATGACAAAGTTCAAAGTATGATTAGTGACGGAGAGGAAAAGGTCGAACCTTGCCGTATCCACACATTAGGATGGTAAAGAAAACCCAGCGTCGCGCTCATGAGTTCCCATATACGCATCTTCTGAAATAGGCCGAGTTCACAAAGACTTGTCAGTGTCGACAGAACCTTGGCGACTACAGTCTCTTCGACATCTACATAACGGCGATCAAGTCAGTATGGAGCCCTGAGTTGTTGAAGCAACGAACCTGATAAAGCCTGTACCATAAGTGGTAAGATATACTCCTCCAGACTACGTCCCCCAGCACAAGCGGCTACATCAACAATGCTCTCAAAGAAAGCATACCGCAAAAGCCAATCACGGTCGTTGAGATACGTGATCATGTGGCTCAAAAGGACGTCATTGGTCTTCTGCCTGCCTAGGAAAATGCACAACGATGAGATGTTATGCAATACAGCACGTTTGACTATGCTCGATGGATCCATTAGGAGCGCCGAAAGATAATCTTGGATGCTGTTCTGCAAGTCTTGCATACTAACATCGTATGAGACCTGGATGGTGAAGGATTGAAGCACTGCAACGGAGAACAAGCGGAAGAACACCCACTTCAAAATGACTCTGGTCATACTCCTGTGCATCAGAAGTGAGTTTGAAGGCCCCGTGAGCCTTGAGCGCCTGTCCCATCTCAAGATACCGCAGAGAAGTATCTGCAAGCTGCACAATACATTGGGCAAATATACACCTTACAGATACTTCGGGATCTTGCACCAAATGCTTGATATTCGGTATGACATACTCAGGAAAGATTGCTGCGTTCGAAGGTGTGATTACTGTCACCAACATAAGCTGCACAACTCTGGTGAGAACAAGATTGAGAGTGTAAGTTGGAAGATACATACGACTTGCATCAAGGTGCGCAGAGCAGCAGAGCGAACGGTGGCAGCCTCGTCATGCAGGAGCTCAATGATATACGGGACCATCCTGTCAAGCTTTGCTTCATCGGTGAGATGGCATGCAAGCGCGAGGAAGACGTCCAGAGCCCGTATTTTTGACGTTGGCAGGTGGCAGTTCCGAATGTGAGCCGTAACCAACGCAAGGATGATGAGAGCGGGACCATCTTGTGCAGAAATTAGATCGTTTGACCCGTTGAGAGTCGAACATGTTACCTTCGTATGCAGCTTTACGTCCCCTACGTGTGCTGTGCAGAGTGGATTCGCGATTCGGGATGTGAAGCTCGACAGGAAGGATGTCCTGAATGACGAGAAATATTGACGTGTTGCTTGAAAAAGACGTATTGTTACCCACCTGAAAAGGTCGTGATATATTAGTCGATGTGGATGTATTGTCCACAGTGATATTTGATGGCGGTTCATCGACAGCGTCAGTCGAAAGGTATGGCTCTATACTTTCATAGTCCGCCCACAGCTTCTCCATCCGGTTATCAGCCTCGCCCGGATGCGCCTCAGGTGTCGTTTCGGCTGTCGGTGCACTGGCAGTGTGACCGAGCGACGAGCCAGGTCGGAGCGTTGTAGATGGCGAATGCCCTATTCCTGACGGCGTTGCAGTCGGAGGGGATGGAGCTTGATATGTCGGAGAGATATCATTGATAGTCGAGACATAGTTGTGAAAGAAAGAATAGAAACACTCAGGAAAGACAGTGCCGCGCGAGGCATGTAGTAGAGTATCGAATGTCGGCCGAGCAGCGGGTTCGAGGGCGATCATTTGTTTGATCATATTCTACTGCCATCGATAAGTATGCAACATGAAGCAAACAGGGAGTGCTTACCCGAACACCCTCATCAATATTCACTAGCTGTGCATCGACGTTGAGCTCCCCCTCCCGATACTTGAACAGCTGACTGAGATTGAAGAGCGGAGTGCCTTCCAAGAATAATTCTGCGATGACACATCCCGCGCTAAAACAGTCCATAGCCTCTGTAACCCTCCCATCTCGCTTTCCATCGGCCTCTTCCATTGCCAGCTTAGATTTCTTTGCGCTAATCTCGGGATTTGCACTAGCAGTGTAGAAACGTTCGGGCGCGATGTAGCACGTTCTCCTTCCCGAGGTATCAAAGAAGAATGAAAAATCAGCAGGGTCATCCAAAGGAAGGAAAGTTGGTTTGTACGACGCAAAGTCAGAGAGATACACCCAGTTCCAGGACGTCACGAGGATATTCTGCGATTTGATATCACCATGAGATATCTTTCGATTCCTTGCATCGCGCAAAGCACTCAAAAGTTGAAAGGCTATCCAACGTTTCTCTATCATGCTCAAAAACGGACGGGTACTGAAAGCCAATGAAACCAAGGTGCGGACAGCTGGTCATGGTAGAAAACACACCTGATGCGGTCATACAGATTACTTGCAATCCATTGTCGGATGATATAGCCTGCCTTGTCAGTCTCCACGAAGGCTTGGTAGTTGTAGACATTGGAGATATCCTGTAGCACTTCTCTCTCACCTGATCAAAGTTGAGATTTGGCAATCCTCTTGGCAATAAGTACTCACCCTTCAGTCTGCGGTGGTAATTGCGCAATGACAAGCCAGGATCTGGCTTTATAAATATCTTGATAACAATAGAGCCATGCTTGTGGCGACATTTGACGGACTTGAGGAAGCGAGCTGAACCAAGGCTACAGAATTAGTGAGATTACGCGGTTCTCACAATGGAATCGGAGGGGACACCATGTACCTTCTTTCATAGATGATATCCGTACCAAGTTCAGCTACGAAAGAGTCTAGGGCTCCAGTGGTTCGTGTCAAGGTCGAGCCAGAGTGAGCATTGCCCATGTAGACCACAAGTTCGGGCTGCGACGCGTTATAAAGCTCTCAACAGTTGACCCGTGCTTAAGTATATCTGAATGAAATTGTGCTAAGTCTCCTTAGCTTCAGCAAACGTAGACTGGGCAGAATCCTGAGTTCAAGTCGACTGTTGGACGAGAACAGAGAGCAGACGTCACAAGTGGCCGCTCTCGATCCGAGGTTGTTTGGTTCGGGGGGGTTTGGTCAGCACTCCTTCCAGAATCGATGTCTCCCTCGCAATCTATGGTTTATATCTCGAAAACTCACGTGTATGAACTACTGCGACTGGAGACTCTCTCAGAACAATAGGATCTCTGTTAGAGCACTTTTATAGAAGCGATGTCCACGCTTGATTCACACTTGGTAACCTCCACTCTGGCTTCTACTGCTAGCGAACGCACTTTTTGAGAGCCTCAGCTAGCCATAGAATCTGCAGGAAAGCTTTGTCACAATGGCGCAAGCCTAAGTTTGATCTAACTAACATGTGCGATGCCTCATGCATCCGCAACTTGTGTTTGTGGTCACACGGTTAGTCTAAAGCCCGAGCAGAAATACTCACCAGCACAAACGACCCTAAGTTTTCCGCTCTTGTTCTCCGTGATTGAAACATGCTATCCCTGCCTCACCGAAACAAGGAGTCCTATCCTATTATTCGACAACTTCGGTTGTCTTGTTGTCATCGATATGTCATATCCTCAATCTCTTGCGCTCCCATATACTGACAAACTCAAGCTCGTGTGGAATAGCTCATCTAACAAGTGAAACTTTGCACTTTATTCGACGTCACCAACACTCTCACAGATAAGATTAGTACAGAAGCCAATCGACGTTCCACACCAGGAGGTTGATCTTCCAGCTATACAGTCTATCAGTTATCTTTCGCTTCATCTTTCCTATCGATTGCAATCTGGGGAATCAAACTTTTTCAGTACAGTCTGATTCTTGGCCTTGCACGGCAATACCATCACTGAATCATGGTTCTATAATGACCAGACAATCTTTCACATACCTTGCATTGCGAAGAAGCAATCCAGAATAGTTTGGACCAATTTATCATGTCCATATCATCTATCGATGGACTTTCGGAGGTCGGGACCGTCTTCCAGGCCCAACATTTGACTTCGCTACACCATGAGCTTCGTCGTAGCTTAACCTCAAGTTCAAGGGAAGGCTTATGTCGCCCTCATGATACTTTTCTTCGTCTTTTGGTTAGTTTTCTATAGAATCACTATGCTTTGTCAAACTCTCTAGTGGATTTATGCGGACCGAGCAACGTATTTTTATTCACAATGTCGCTAAAGGAAATAGTTAGCGTCGGCGGAATTTCGAAATGGACGGCTCGACGTTGTAGCATTTGTGGGATTGCGTCGCATATAAAGGCAGTTGCAAATGACCATTGTTTTTCTCAACGAGCACTCCAATCAAGTACTCATCGTATCATCCAAACCCCAGCTAACCAACTCAACTAACATGTCCCACTCCACCATTCTTGTTGAGCCCGGCCACAGGGGCACAGTCAGCGGGGTAAACTCCTTCAACAGTCATCACAACTGCTCCGATTAATCCTTATTTCCAGATTGCCGCCGCTCGCTTCCACCAGCGCGCGACCGTTAGCCTTCGCAACACCGCTGGCCGCGTCTTTGCTTTGACCACTCTCGTCGGCCAGGGCGACAATGTCCCCTTAGCCCAGGAGGCCAATTTACCCTCCCACACCTTTTCCTTCGGGCCCTTCAACGAGCCCGTTTCGCTCGACGTTGTCGTCGAGAACTCTAACCAGGGAGACAACTTCTCTCCCTCCAAAGTCATTAAGCCCATCACTGTGAGTTGATCTGATTTTCCCTTTTCTGCGAATCCATTATTCAAACGGCTTTGATAGGTTTCCAAGAAGGCTGACGCGACTAACCCCGTGGATTACCTTGTTTCGACTGTAAGTCTCTAAAGAAAACTGCCTTCGGAGTGATATGACGGCCAGTTTAGATTCTCTCGGAAGATGACGTCGATGATGACTACACTGACTGCGTCCTCACTGTCCTCCAGTACAAGTAAATAGTCCGCCTCTGAGTCGAGAGAGCTCAAGGACAATTCCGTTTATCAAGTGTACAGTTCCGTTTTGAAAATTTTTGAAAATCGATATATGCCAGTTGCTCCTACCACATACAGCGTGTGAGTTGAACTATCTAGACAAATTCGACATGCCTTCTGCAAGGCTTCGAGGGTCAACGATCCATATCGCAGCTGTCCGGCTCTTCGCGTTCAAGTCTTCAACAGAAGCACCATCACTAGCGGGTCCATCGAGCCGACGAGAAACCCTGGTAACTTTCATTTCCTTCATGATCGCCTTCACACTCGTCTTGTTCGCCGTTAACGTCGTCCACCCGAGCTCAGCACCCCGCAACAAACTTTGGACGGTATGAGCTGTCAGACGAGGATTAACCTTCGTCACAATCGCTCGCTGAATTTCACCAGCATCTTTGTGTGCCACCAGTTCCTCAGGAAGCGCACGGGGGTGTGGGATAGTCTCATGCGACAGAATATCTATACAGGTTTGTCGCAGAGCTCTGAAGAATCGAGGTTCAGTGCTGCTCTGGATGTTTGAAACTTGTGAGGAATTAGGCCCGGATGATGAAGGGTAGATATTGATAGGAAAGAGCGCTACAAATCTTGATGGATAACGCGAATCCAGCCAATATAAATCTTCAGCGTCTTCAAGGCTCAAGACTCTGTCCAACAATGTAGATACAGTCCAGAAGAGAGCGTGAGCTCGGCGCTTTTCGCTCACGCCACCGATCTTTGTGATGATGCGGAGACAGCGATCGCGTGCTTCGGGGGTGGTCCAGAATTGGACGTGTGTTCCTGCTGGATACAGGGATATTTTTTCGTGAATCTCCTGCAAGAGCCCTTTTCCCATTTCTTGTAGAAGTTGGTTTGTCAAAGCGCGCGAATGTTTAGCGAAATCGCTCGGAGCGTCCGAAGTCGCGTCTGGATCAACCTTTTGAACAGCTGGCTGGTTCTTTGAATGGACTATGTTCGAAGCCACGTCTGAATCGACTCTATCAGGCATCAGAGCAGACTTTGGATTAGTCTTTGAGTAAATCCCAGTTTTCTTAAGCTTCCATTCGCGATAAGACTGAGGAGGTATGAACCGTTTATTAGCTTCTTCAATTGAAGTCGGTAGCGGAGCATGGGTTAGGTCCGAAATGAGAGCGATAAGAACGGAAAGGTCGAGGTTGATGTGGATGCTGGGAATAAGAGGGAGTGAGGGAGAAGGGGATGAGGACCGAGATTTCAAAGTCGGTACTTCAGCGAGCTCTGCTTCCTCCCGTTCGCCCAATTCAACATTAATACCCATCTCGCGTAAGAGATCCAATGTTTTTGCAATTCTAGGGTCCCCATCTGTCTCCAGCGTGGGCGAAGGATCCAATCGTGTCAATCGAAGCGTCACCCTCGGACTCTCGCCCGTCCCTTCCAAAGGATTTGCTTTTGCAGCAACAACAAGCGATCTTCCCATCCGCAGTATAGTGTTATCAAATTCAGATTGAGCAAGAGTCGGTTGCGCTCCTTCCATCTTTTCGTATGAGGAATCATCTGAGTCCGTTAGGTACGAGTCGATTTCTCTGAATTCAGCGAGGATACGGGAGTTTTTGACACTGAGATAGCGTCAGTCAATTCGATATCACATCTGGAAACTGTTAGACTCACGTATTGACACGTATCCATCGTTTGCCATTGTCTGCTACGACATCGACCTTAGTTGCTGGTGGGCGCTGAGCACCACGCTGTCGAGTATCTGCCGATGGTCCAGAAAGGAGAAATGACTTGAAAACAGCATCTACAGGCGCAGGTGCACAAAGTACTTCATTCCAAACGGCAATCAAGTATGGCGCATTTGTCGAAAGCGGCGGCAGATGGACTGACTGAGGGTCGTCCAAAAACTACTGAAAATTCGAAAAGTTCATTTGAGGGTTTATGGTGCAAACAGAGAGGTTTTCACCTTTTCCAGCACATCGAGGTCTATTTTCACCGAATCTTTGAGCCTTTTGAGGCCTTGGACATTGTCTTGTTGCAACCACTGCCCATCCTCATCGCCAGCAGTGTCAAGCGAAGAGTCTAATATTGGCGGCCTGCCTGTGGAAGGTTGGTAGCTCGAGATGGATTCATGGATGGTTTGAAGTCGGACACGAAGATGGTGAAGTGCTACGTGAGAAGTTGGCAGATCGTCCATATGCATCAAGCCCAAAGTAATTGGAGATTGATATATTGATATTTGATCCCGAAGTATATGTAAGTATGTAGAGTTCATTACACCTATAAACAAAGCTGTGTCCATGAAAGGGCGGAAATACAGACTTCATCCAGCGTCCATCTAAGTAGGTTGTAGGTACGTTGACTTTTTGTATAGATACATAAGCAAACCATGAATTGGCCTCAGACCATTGAATTCATTTTCTTTGTTACTTTAATAGTATGGTTCTGAGGACTGAAGTCCTGAATCGAAGGGATATCATGCAACGGGATGCTGTGTGTGGAGGATATCTGCCAGTCAAGGACCCCGTGATGGATGGACTCGACAAGATCTCGAGACCAGGCACGACCTTGAGCTAGGCGAAGAATTATGAGCACTCGAGTGACACCCTACGATGAAGTATTTCAGTACTTTATGATTCATAACGGGAATTTTTTTTACCCACTTGGACGAAGGGAATAGAGAAGAAGAAAGTCCATTGAAAGGGGCTGTTCCGACTCCGTAATATCAAGAAAGTCATCAGCCACATTGTAAAGAAACAAGCCGACTCGACAAATTTGGTGATGGTCGAAGTATAGAACGAGGCATGGAGTTTCCCGGACACAGCTTCCAATCTTGGTCGTAGCATGTGTAGACGAAGACATATCATGAACGTCATATAAAGACTGAAAGCGAGCGTGAGCGAATGGTAAGCCGTGCTGATATCAAAAGTCCAGGATGGTTCTTTTCTTCGCGCAATAGCAATCATCACCGGAATCGATATGCCTTCACAAAGATATGAGATAATAAAGAAGAAACACCGCTTCCTATTGCTTACCCAGCCTTGCGATGTACAGTAAGAGTGGCACTGCCATGATAATGGCCAGCCAGGAAGATTTCCAAATAACCCACAGGCGAACCAGCATGAGGATATCCGCTAGCCATCCAAATAATGTGGCACTAAGGCTTGTATAAGTGTCAATCGCCTTTGAAGAAACAGCAGCGACTCGTACATCACTTCTCCGAGAACGTTGAGGTAGTTTGAAGAGTTTCCCTCGAAGAACCTAAACGGTTCGCCGACAGCTCCATGCCCGACAAACGCCTCTGCGCTAAATTTGAATATTGCACCAACAGTGGCTGTCGCCAGAGGGAGAAGGGCAACAGAATAGCCGAGTACAAGCCAAAAAGGTCTTCCACGGCCTGGTCGTGCATAAAGAACTCCCATAAGCTGAACATACAACATAAGCAAGGCACCTCGACTGTTGATGAGATCAAAGGACTACCGGAGCAACCGCAGCAACATACCATACGTAAGTATGGCGAGACAAATGCCAAAGAAACTAGCGTGTACTTCCATCGGACAGTTTTGAGGACTACACATTGTGTTACCACTCATATTGTAGGTCTATCCCGGCGCAGCACTGCTCGAGATGAGTGGAAGACCAGAAGTTCGTTATACAGATCTCGGTGACGATCCATGCATTTAAGTAACATTCCCTTGGCGACGTGATGAAACATCGTCTGGGACTGCACTGGCTTGATGATGATCGTTTACCCATGGAATAGGAAAGAAGGTATCGAATTAAACTCAACGAAGTTTGTCGATGGACGAACGTTATCTCCTTTCTTGAACGTTGCACCCACTGTTTAAGACCAAGGATACCTGGATAAAGCAGATAAAGTCATCCCACTTGACTCGCTCCCGTTGTGTTACTTTGAGAAATGGATGTATATCGACAGTTGCTTTTCCCAAGCTCAAATCTGCAGCATCGAATGAGTCATATGAGGAGGATCGAAGTCTGAGTACCTCAGATACCAACGTTCGTTGTTCTCGGACCGAGTTGTAGGACCACTAGTTTGACAGTTGCTGTCGCAACGCGCTCGTTCACCTGTGTCGATAGCAATACCATAATAGCATTCCTGCAAAAGAAGAGGTGAGAATGGTTTCGAACAGCCTCAGATCTCTGCCAAGTCATGCTCAGCTGGATATCACTTCATAACAAAAGAAAGTTTTGGTATGCAATGGCATGATAAGAAAAGATTGATCGTACGATCATCATTTGCGGCAGATGATGGGGATGCCAAGAACCCTCAGGAAACTCAAAGATGGAAAGTACGCTTCATACGGACGATGTCGCAAATGTAAACTGAAAGGTCTCCTTTCGATTTCACATCCTTGGGAGGTTCTACATTCGAAGGGCTTCGGTGGCAACCTAAGCTTGTAATGCAGTGCTTCAAATTCACTCACATGTAACCAAGCGTAACAACCATCACGAAATTGAACTGTTATCAACGTACAGGTTGACCTAGATTGTGTCTTTCGTCACCACAGTCCACAGTAGCCATCGCTGGTTGCGTTAGCCTAGAATGGAATAATGGGCGCGGTGGGATCCTTTCCCCCGGAGTTTACGGTACTATTGGAAGTTTCAGTAATGAAG
>JAGDQM010000067.1:0-14323 GCA_017580835.1 Termitomyces bulborhizus
CTTATAATTGGAATGGTAAGAGCAACTAATGTGCCGGGTCCATTGAACCAATTGAGACCTCGAAGGTCGACAATTGATGTATAGAGTCCAGCAATGTCGATTGCTCAAGATGAATGAAGGATTCTTGCCGATTAAATTCTTCCTCATGCACATTACTTATGATGGACGTGGAAAGTTTGAATAACCTGGGTTGATTTCTACCTGGCGCCTATGATTCACGTACCTGGTTTGTCTCACAGAATCCAAGAAGTACTTGATCCGGTCCTCTTCAGCCATTTTCAGACTCATCAATGAGACCCGCCGTGATCGGATATTACTTACCGCCTACGTATCGCGGATCTTTTTGACCGTATTGGACATAAGACATGATCTTTCGTTATACAAAGAATACAGAATTTGAATTTCTATCTTGAGGTCAAGAGAAAAATGAGAAAACATAGTCACGAAAAGAGAAGATTAGGCAGAGAGCTTCTTCCTGAGTAGCTCCTTGAGGGTCTCGCCATCCTCAGCGAACTTTTTGATACCCTCATGGAGTTTGTCAAAGGCCATCTGGTCCTGGAGGAGGGCCCATCGGAACTCGGCCTCATCATCGATATAAGAAACTTTGGGGATGGGGTCAGCTTTCGCAGCTAAACGACCGAGATTCAACATCTGATCTAATCGGTAATTCAATGGTTGACGTCACCTTGAACAGCATCAAGTCTCTTGGGAACAGGAGCGGTTGAAGTTTGAAGCTCCTCGAGAAGAGCCGGAGAGATGGTCAGGAAGTCGACACCAGCAAGGGATTTGATTTCTCCTGTCTAATGGACCAATGATTAAGTCACATTTGACGATGGAGGTGAAAGGCATACGTTGCGGAAAGAGGCACCCATGACGATGGTCTTGTAGCCATGCTGTTTGTAGTAGTTGAAGATCTTGGTGACGGACTTGACACCGGGATCCTCGTCACCCTCATAATTCTTTCCCGTCGATTTTTTGTACCAATCAAGGATCTGATGTAGCATTATCAGTAAATCTGTATCGGACCGGAATTAATCGGGGCTTACACGACCAACGAACGGCGAAATAAGCGTGACACCGGCTTCAGCACAGGCAACGGCTTGACCGAAGCCGAAGAGAAGGGTAAGATTACAGTGGATACCCTCATCCCTTTCGAGTTCACGAGCAGCCTGGATACCTTCCCATGTTGATGCGATCTTGATCAATATGCGGTCCTTTTTGACACCAATCGAGTCGTAGAGAGCGATGAGCTCCTTAGCCTAGAAATTTATATAGTTTATCATACATCCATTAAAATACGCCGATTCACGTACCTTGGCCTTTGTTCCCTCCTTGGAGAAGGATAGCCGTGCGTCAACCTCGGTTGAGACACGGCCAGGGATGATAGCCAAGATCTCCTTGCCGAACTCAACCAGCTGCACGATCCATGAGTTACATATATTAAAAAGCTACGAACATACTTACTAGCCTATCCAAGGCAGCGTTGGCTTGCGCATCGAGATCCCCGCCCTTTTGTTTGGCGTACTTGAGAGCAACATCAATGAGCTTAGCATAGCCGGGCTTGTTGGCTGCAGCCAAGATCAAAGACGGGTTGGTTGTTGCATCCTACAGCCGTTCGTGTAAGATATTTCTCATCGTCGATCGAACGATTTACCTGTGGCTTGTAGACATCGATCGCTTAACATTTGAAGTGTTAAGAGACACATTTGTTGCCAGTGTATACGACTTACATTCGAAGTCACCAGAGTCGGAGACGACGACGGTTCCAGTTTGCTTAAGTAGATCGAGAGAGTTGGACATGATGGTGGTCGTTGGTGACAAGTTAAGAGGGAATGCTTAGACTGGACTGACGAAAATGCGGACTTTGTCATCGTTAGATCTCGGAGATCGATAACGTGACTTCTGAGGCCTGGAACTGAAGAACGATTCGGCGGGCTGGCTTCTTGATCCAACTAGCTTTCATGTTCCACAACGTTGATCAAAAACACATCCTGCAAGTTTCTCTCTTGAACAGTGTAACATCCAAATGCAAATATGGCGATAACTTTGGAAGAGCTGGCGGAATCACACTTGGCCAATTTTCTGGTTTTCTTGGTCCTTGACTTTCTTCGTAAAAGACGAACACAACGACGGTTGTTCGGATTTTTGGTGTCATGGATACCTTTGGTCGCCAACTTCTCCTTGTGGAAATGCTTGTGTGTAGCAGCCCTCGGTCACAGATCCGGTCAATGTCAATGACAACTTTGGCAGCCATAAAGGCATAAAGGGCCGAAGATGTTGCAACGAGAAATCTGAGCAGGTTGAGTTATGACGGCCAGGATTTCCTTGGCTTTTACCACCAATCGCTCACCCGTGGCGCATGCTTCGCTGTTAGCTAGCCTCAGATTACTTTCGTCCGCTGAAATAGAGGTATCTACCTGGGATAGGCATGACTCTTCCTGCAAGGCAGTTATACCTCTAATTGCTCATGAGCGCTCGTGACTGATAACTTGTCATTGATTCACGATACCGCTTCAAACAACAACAAGAACATCATTCCCCCTCTTGCGGGTTTGGGCATCCAACTCAGGACGGCTCGTTACGTCGGTTGTTCCGGCCGCACTGAGAGACGGGACTGGCTTTGCCGTCGTTAGGCTCAATTCCTTTCTACCACTTCACAGCAAGGTTTCGATCTTTACTGCTATGTCACACCCACCAGCCACCCCCATCCCATCAACTAATCCCATCTTATATCCCTACCCATGCCGAAGCCAGGAAGCTGAGGTCGAAGGAAAGAAGAAGGAATGGGTTGTATTGCCATGCCATGTATTTCGAACGCACAGTGGTGGCAAGTAGGGGTTTTGATGCTACCCCGCTTGCCCTTTTACATACCACACCCTCCCCCCCCAGAATCAACAATATGCACGGTTGGACAGGAGCACTACCATCCACGTTTGACAATATTCAGCACCACACCATAACATTTGCTTGCATCATGACCCAACATCCTCATCTCGGAAACATTAAATACGACATTTACCTGTCCTCTCAATACATCTGTACCACATAGTGACCAGGATGACGCAATCCCATATACCGCCAGCAACGGAAACCGACTTCCAGGAACGTGTAAAGCACTGTAGATCTGTGCCGCAGGTGACCGGTAGTATCGACTTGCACGCCATGACAGGGGTCGTCCACTCATTGGTGTAGTAGCGTTCGTGAACCAGTCGCCAGAGGCCGTCAATGCATGCAGAGAATTATCAACGAGTTCGAGTGCCGGAAAGTCATTGTAGGGATAGGATGCATATGTCTAGAACGTCGTAGAGGCTAGTATCGATGAAATTGGACTGGTAAATGACCTACGGAAGTAACGTATAGTGCAGCCCCCGTGGTTGCACCTGTTTGAGACCAAAGCAGGTCAGTAACAGCGACATGGAACCACAAGTCTTCTCACCATTCTGCCCTAGAACTAGTGGCACCCCGGTTGTGTTGACATTAGAGATTGAGGTGTTCCATGCTGCGAGAGTGAATTTATAGGGCAGGGTTTCGAGATTTAGATATTCCACAGCTGCTACTGACGACAGTGCTGAAATTGTGCTCAGGGTTGTTGACAGAGATGGGAGGCGCATGCCGACGGATACAATAGCGGGAGGAATAATATATACACGAACCTCTGCAATTACACCCCGAATCTCGTGGCAACTTGTAAGGAGACCTTCGAGTTCTAGTGATGACCCACTGGCATGCTCCGAACCAGAATAGGCAAGTTGATTGTAATAGTAATAAGCATCGGATCTAGCCCGAACGAACAGTCAGAAAACCTTGCATGATATTTTGTCATTGTACCATTTCTGTCATTCACAGCAATTCCGGCACTGTAGACTGTCATAAAGCGGAGAATAACGAAAGAGACCGGCGTACTAGATGTACAAAACGCACAGCAGATTGAGATGATAGCAAATACAACCTACAGCTTATTATAATTTGGTACTGCGTAAACATAATTAGGCGTTCTCATCAGCGGTACTATCAGGTTTAGCAGGTAATAGACTCTTGATAAACTCGAGAGCGAGCTTCGGGCTAGAAGTCGGAAACGCGTTAGCCCTATTTAGTTGGATAGTGCATAGCTGACCTGTCGACAGGTTTAACGGGAATCTTCTTTTCCAGCAACTTGCCGCCTTTTTCGAAGATGAAATGGCTCCGCTTCGTTTTGCCGCCTTGCCCAGCTCCTAACGCACTGATGAGGGCACGTTGGGGATCAGAAATCAATGGATAGGGAAGGCCTTTCTGCAACAAAGATTCAGGACACTAATTGTGAAAGATATTTCCGAGAGAGAGAGGAGTACCTTCGTCTGCCACTTGCTTTGAGCGGTAGGGGAATCAGCACTCAGACAGTATACGGTATAATCCAATGAGGTGAAGTCTGGATAAGTGTCACGGAAGCCACACGCCTGGTTTGTGCAACCGGCTAGTAGAAAAGATGTTCAATCTTATGCGTTTCGAAAACATCGATCCACCCACGTGTATCAGCCTTGGGCACCAAGAAGAAAACGACGCCCTTCTCAATAGCCAAACCAGCAATATCAACATCTTCTCCTTTCTCATTCTTGAGTATCAAGCTCGGCAAAATGTCTCCGATATTGATTGGAGTCAGCTTGATGGCTCCCTCCTCGGGAGCATCTTCTTCGCCCTCGGCCTTACTTGTTTTTGCCTCCATAGGTCATCAGCCTGGATTCCTTGCATTTGGGCAGAAAATCACCTTTTTCGGAATTGAAGAACCCTCTTCCTGAACAGCGTCCTCAGTTTTTGCGGCCTCGGCAGACCTCTTCTTCGATGAAGCTTTCGGCTGCTCTTCCTTGGGCTGTGAGACGATTCGGGATGAACGTCGCGCAGGTTCTGTGCTCATCGCTCCCGAGGTTTTTCGCGGTGGCATCGTCGGTTTGTTGAGCGAGTTGGATGTGTGAGAAATATGCTAGAGCACGGCTAGTAAGATTGCACGCGTTGCACGTCTGCTGACGTTTTCGACGCTGACCACTATATCATCCGGGTTCTTAATTTATGTAAACTTGCCAAAAAATCACCAAAAACAGGTTACTCGGTTGTGCGATGCTTACAGTGGGTGGCATATAAATATGAAGCCATGGAGTCTCCTCCCACTCGTGCCAGGTGAAGTGGCTGCACAGGCGTAGGTGAATAACCAGTATGCAATCAACGGGGGCGATCCAGGCTTTAGCCGCTTTCCCCAGCAGTTACTTGCAGTGCAACGATGTCGACCCGTGCTTGGACGACCACTTTGAATCCACTGCACATTTGCCGACCTAGTTCATCACTTGTGACATAACTTCATCATGACGAGTTGTCATCTACATCAACCATCCTGGTCCCAGATGAAAATATCCGCAGATGGGCCTCCAGTACAACTCGTTCATACTTTTCTCGTGGATTTCTACTGCGATCTTGAAAGCTAAATCCATAGTAAAATAATAGAGTAATGCAGTATGGCAACATATCAACGCGAAATGAAACTCCCAGCTACGATTATCGACTGTCAGAAAATGCTCGTGAGGTTCTTTGGCTTTCTTTGCTCGTCTTTCTGTGGATCATTACTGTCTCTATCTGACCTATCTGATCGTCTCACTTCTGGATCTTACTCGTCTCTGCGTAGAAGCGGTGGGCCTATCGGGGAATCCGAGATCCATACTGAATGACCCGATCCGAACCGGAACGTCCTGGAGCACTTCACCGGGAAGAAGTATTTCTCCCGATGTGCCGGTCAAGGGAAGCTTAGCCGACAGGGAATCAGAAGGCGCAAGGAATGTTGAGACGTGGCATGATGGAGTGTCCAACGTTTTATCGCGCACTGGGGAACGTAATTGTATCAATATCAAAGCACACAAGGAACAAGTACTTCTATGCACGGTTCAGACCCTTTACAGCATAAATTTACGTTGTCGATGGAATGATTTATCCCCATTCGAACGAGAATAGACGGAAGGATAAGGCAAGGAGACACACACGGGAGGCAAAGGCAATCTGCGCGCGCGGATACAAGGAAGGACACAGGAACCTGACACACTCACTGCCGTATAGAACCTGAAACCAAATCCAAGACAGCACTTTGCGTTATTCCCCAGCCCATCACACACGCCCCTCAAACTCTGCGAGGAAAGTTCCAATACTAAATAATACATCACCAGCACATTACTACTACCGTTACTATTCACGCCAGCCTGGAATAGAGTACGATAGCTATTCTACCCCCGCCTCTTAGCCCTGTGGCTTGCCGGCGGTATAAGCCAAATTCATTGATTCATTCATCCCCATTGATAAGGACAATGTGAAAGCCTGTATCCTGGACATATCTGCCGTACGTGAGTATAAGTCTGAATACCTGCGGTGATGGGTGAAGAGCTGCATTAAGCAAAATTCTACGGTGCAAAGCAGAGATAAGGCTCGTTTACGACGTACGAGATCGTGTGGCCGTGGACGTTCAGCGCGAAACGTGACCTGCATTTATTCAGCTTTATGGAGACTTACAGCCTTGCGGAAAACAAGTGATCGCCGATCGTTAAATTGTAACTGCGCCACGCCCTGTTAACATCATTATCACGCCACGAAGTAGAAAACATGAGCGTGACAGGATGGACGATCATCACTTGTTTCTCACCCGGTAGATAATTGACCATATCACCGTGCAGCTCGCAAAGTGGGAAGGTCAACAAGCTTTTGGATGCGCCCTCCCCAACCTCGAGTTAAATGGACTTACATTGATTGTCGGACAAGCCTTTCGTCACCTCCAATTAGTAATGTCTCAACAAGAGGTATTTGACCATTATAGAATGTGAGGCACCATGCCCTGCGTGATGGCGAAAATTAGTTAGAAAGACCAGTGAGGAGAATCACTCAGCGAGGGGCATTAGTACCGGATTCAATTCCATCTCCCGTATCAAACTCCATATTATAACTGAGTTGCAATGAGTTGCTTGACTCACGTCCGTACGTAAGCTAAAATGCAGGCAAGAATGAGTGAATGTCCAGACAACGAAACGAGACGTTACCTGAATTGTACGTTCACCGGCAGCTGCTGTGGCGGGATAGCAGAGATCATTTGATAAAGAGTCTCCAGGGCAAACTCGTACAACGAATGTAAGTAGCGTCATCATTCTCTGGTACTCCTGGGCCTCTCTCTGGTTCATATTAAGATATTATCGTCTTCATGTGTTGTGAGTATAGCAATGTCTGAGTCATCGCACACAGGCGACAAGCCCATTTACCAGTAAGAATGCAGTAAAATAAGTATCAGCGAATGGAATGTTGATTGTATGTGTAGGTATCATACTCAGAATTGTGATATCGCGAGTAACAATTAATCCAGTCAAGCGGAGAGAGAAGAAAGAAAATGACCAGTGGGTTGGACAATGCACGGCCGGCAGGGTACCCGAACCCAAAGCCATTCCGTCCATGCCGAATCACGAGCAAGTATATTCAAAACTCGATGCTGCAGCACCTGCTATCGATGAGATTCCTCGCCAGATAACGAGGGACTCCGTCCGATCGTGCTTGAGAGAGCAGGTCCAATGCTCACCGCCGGAGACGACGGACTTGAACTCGGCACCTGAGGTGATTTTGGGCTCGAAAATGAATTCGGACTACCGCGTAATGAGAACTCGCTGGTCCCTGGTGGCGCCGACGCAGGTATCGTGGGCGAGATCGTGCTAAGGATAGAATTGGGTGACGAGCGTCGAGAAACGTAAGCGCGTGGTGGAAGCTTCGTTTCTACAGACGTTGGCGTAACTAGGTCCTCATTATGATCGCTCGGGATAGGCATGTCAAGAAATTCGTCTTGATCGTGCAAAGGGCGGGGTGGTGGTCGTTCCACCATAGCCTCAAGAAGCTGGACGAGCAAGGATAAGAATATATTTTCATGATACCTATTGGGACTCACCTCTTTGCGTAACTCCTCGCCTGCATATTCGCCCTCCATCTCCTCCGGCCCGAGTAGCACCGTCCCCTTGCGAAACACTTCTCCTTCCTCCGCGACCCAACTTCGTGATCTACAAATAAGCGAAGATGATAAGACAGCCAAGAACTCATTAATGCAAAGGTCACTCACCGAATGTTGGGAGAAGCACTAATAGTCCTTGTCTCAGGCGCATAGGCCACCGATCCATCCTCTTCCTCTTCGTCCTCGTCCTCCGAGTCTCGTTCCACAGCCGAAGCAGCAAGCACCGACGTAGGACTCAATACCATCTCATGCTCCTCCGGCTCCGGCTCCGCCCTTCCTTTCCCCTTATCTGCTTTTAGAGTCGTCGTTGTCGTCTCCTCAAGCTCCAACTCCGACCTATTCACCGATACATGGCCGTTCTGTATCTCTCCCCCTTTTCCGTTCTTCGAATTTGACTCCAGAGCATTATACTGGATCCCAAGCCCATGAAGCGTGAGAACGGGCCGTACAGGCGCAGGGAGGTCTCGAAGGAGTGCATTGAGTTGGTCGTTCACATCGAGAAGCTCTTGCATTAACACTGCGTCCTGCGTGCTTTGTATGACCGTCACGAGCTCCGCCACAATCGTCCGCGCGTCCTTGGAGAGCTCCGCAATGACATTGGGCTGACTAGTTAGAGCTGAGAAGGGTGGTTTGGCTTTGGTCGGCGTCGATGATGGCTGCAGAACTTCAGTGAGCTTGCTGAGGCACTCACGGGCGCGGACAGCAATCTCGATCTCGTGCTGCTTGTTGGGCATCAGTTAGGTTTAAAAAAATACACATGAAGGATACACACATCCTTCTCGCCAAGGCGAATGGACTTGGCGAGCTCGCTCTCCTCGATCATGCCCCATACGCCCTTCCCTAGACCACGACCACTCACGACAGCCTGCGAATGGCGCTCCGCCTCCTCTGTGTTGCGCACACATGAATTCAAGATCTCCCTACACATCCTGTCAGTAACCAAAAGTATCTCGTCAGCATCATTGTCTGGCTCTAAGAAGTTGAACCGACTTGGCGAAAACCTCATCATCGGGCGGAATATTGAGATCCAGACAGCGCATGACGTGGTTTGCCTTGAGTCCAGAGGAGAGTGCCATGACCGCTGCGATGTCAAGATGGTTGAGTGTCAGGTCGAGATGGAGGAGCGACATTGATTCCGGAAGAAATTCGGCGAGAGCGATGGCGCCTGCTGATGTAAGGGAAGTCGAGGAGAGGAAGAGACGCTTCAATGCATTGTTCAGAGTGAAAGCTGTGCGAAGTGACTGGATCTAGATTTGTAGAGGAGATTATTGACGCAAGCTAGGGGAGTAGATGACATACCCCTTCGAGCCCAGGTCCACAACATGGGTTCTTGCTGAGGTCGAGAGTCTCCAGACATGAATTGTATTTCTACAGAGCATTGTCTACAAAAAGACCAAACGAATGCCGGAATACTTACCAGCGCTTCAGCTATCGTCGCAAGACACATCACATCCAGCTTATTCTCACTCAAATTCAGCACCTTCAGCGTCCGATTCCGTTTTAACACCTGTGAAAGGTAGGTGATGCCCATCTGCCACATGCAAAAAAAAAAACAGGAAAACAGGAATTGTCAATTCCAGCTTTTCCACAACACTAGAAAACACCTAAAACTTACGCGAAGATCATTTCCTTTCAAATCCAACGTCCTCAGCGCCCCAAGGCGCGGCAACGCATCCAAGGCCCTGACCTTATCTAACAACGCCGCACTCGGTCCCGCATCACGCCTTACAGAGCTCTCAAATCCACTTACAACGGGTACAGCATTATATGGCAGGTTTAGGTGCCGGGTGGTAACGCCACCCTGCGATGACGACGTGATGATAGGCACGGGCTGTCCCGTTGCTGATAATGGTGGGTTATTAGCTGTCGCCGGTGACCGTGGCGGAGCCCCCCGACGTGCGCGGGGGACATAAGGTGTATATGTTGTCTGGACGGTCTGTGTCGGGTGCCTTGGAGGCGGGAGGATTGGGCCTGTGCGTGCGGGAGCCGTTTGGGGAGGTGATAGAATTGTTGGGGACACGGCAAGATTAATTTGGGACGAAGAGGGTGAGGAGGGGGCGGAGGAGGAGGGTGTGCTGAGGGGCGCGGGGACGACATCGGGGTAGTCACGTATCATAAGCGCGAGTGCGACGGCACCGGTGGCATTGATTCGATTGTGGCGTAGAGAAATGTTGCGGAGGGAGGAGGTTCGCACGGCGCGCGCTGGTAAGGTTTGTCAACCTGTAGAATCCTAATGATGATTGAGACTCACAGAGGGCTTCTAGAGCTGCTGGACGAAGCTGGCAGTCGTCTATCCGTAGAGAAACCAGGCCTGGATTCGGCGCGGTTGCAAATGCGGCCACGATGTATTCGACAGACTTTTTATCCAAATTGTTTTGGGACAGATCCAGGAATTGTATATTCTTGGCCTGTAGACAGGTATTCAATATTAAAATGCACTGATGGTGAAAAAAACTCATACCTGTGTAACGTATGCACCAATTAGTCGAAAGGCTGGTGTCTTAAGCTTTCGATTTGATGCCAGAGAAAGGAATGATAGTGAATCATGTATTAACAGTGAATGTAACATTGGTTTTAGTGTCTGTGTATATTATCAGATGATGACACGTTCGAAAAGCGAGCACCATACATGTTCATCCAGGTTACATTCACGAAACACTAACTTCCTCAGCCCCCACTCTATAGCGAACACATCTGACAGGATTGACGAGGACGCAAACGTCAACTGCACACCCGAGAAGTCTACCGAACGCGGATTGCTTGGAGATGCATTCTTGGCGAGAGAATGAAAGTTACGATAGATTGCAAGGTGATGATAACATACCTTGAAGGCAGCTGTGATGCCTTGATCAGGTTTCTCGTCACATTGGACACAGCATTCCCTGTAAAACGATTCCACCTTGTCCAAAGACCACCAGTCATCCGTGTCATGAGACCCTGACCCCACTGCATTACCCCTAACCACTCGTCTTCGACGCTCAAACTCGCGATCCTCAATGGCCTTCTTCTCCTCTTTAAGGGCTGGCGTCGACGGTGGGTTGACCGAAGATATTGGATACACTATTGCAATCTCAGGCAGTATGAAATGAGCCCTCTTCAGCGGTTTGGAGTCATCGGAGGCTGTAGTTGGACTCTGCGTTGGTAGAAACCTGGCGAAGCGCGAGAAAAGTGATGAGTGGACTTGCGTAGGTCGTTTGAGGATACTTTTGCCAGCAATCGGGATGGTCACGGCGGATGACGACGGCGAGCAGGAAGAGTTAGAGCCAGCCATCTACCGTCAGTAACTTACAGCGCCATCAACAATTGCCGCTTCGAATGTGTGATGGGTCAAGTGGCTTGTCACGCTGATCAGTTTCGTGCTCGATCATGTACAATCTGCTTTTCCAAGTTGAAAGCTAAAGCGTCCGCGACTTCACTACGTTGTACGTTCTGTCTTTGCTGATCACGCTTACGAACCTGGATTTTAGGATATTAACTCATCATCCGCTCATCTTGCTCAAAGTTTTCGTTCAAGTAATGATTCGGTTTAACCATTCAGTGTACACCTTGAGATCACTGGCACGTAAAAGTACAGAATTCCGTGGAAAGTACAGCTAATGCATATATCTATAGGTACCACGACGATAGCATACTATTACCACTCACGCTTCATTTTCATAGCGATAAACTTCGTCAGATACTTCAGCATAGCACTCGTCTCCTCGCCAACTGGGCGAATCCATCGAGCCGGCAATGCAAACCCGTACTGTGAAAGGCGCATCAGTATCAGCTGATCCAGACCTGAAATTTCAGGGACATACGGTGCCGGTATCTCTCAGATGAAGAGCATACGAGTACTTGATTCCAGCACGCTTGTACATCCAGTCAATCACATTCCCTGGTGCGCGATATAAGTTCGAGCAAAGGGATCCTGTCTATAAAGGTAGCGAATGTGAGAACGGCAAGTCGGAACGAAAACGCATGCAGGCGTACCGTCATCATAGTTCCATGGACTTGCGACATTGCCCACGTCCCGCCCAGACCGGCTTCAAGTTGGTCCTCGGCATCCTTAGGTATTGAGCTACATGAATAGGAGAACGGCGAAGATACTGAAAAAATATTCATGAGCATGTGACCACTGCTGCGTTCTGCACTCTGAAACTGAAACCGAAACAATACGTACACATTTGTCCATAACTCCGAAGATCGAGAAACCCTACGAGGTTTGGAATCGTAGTGACCATATTAGCAATGTTATTCACTTCGGGAGCTTCAAAGGGGCGATGTCCAGGATACCAGTGCGAGCATGGATCAGCAGGCCCGGATCCACGATGTCTGGGTGCCTTCCATTTATACCCCTATTCGCAGCGTCAAACAGTTTGACAAGCATAGACAAATGGGGCACACCCAATTCCTGAAAAACGGAGCAGTGTGACTTCCGAAAATTGGGACGCGAAAAGAGAAACTTACCTGTTCATGTCGATTCCTATGCAATCGCTCTTGGGGCCTACCTGCTGACGAGTCTTGTACCTAACGGGAATTCAGTCTTGTAGTATTGAACACAGCATCATATCCACCAAAAGCGGTCGTTCTCCCATGTGTATTCGTATCCATCTGGGTTGGGAACAGGGATAATATAAAAATCCTAAGCGAAGTCAACGACTGTAGATATCAGGATGGGAAAACATACGAAGACACTGAGAAGGCGAGAGAGTGAATAAGGCTCGGAAGCATTAGAGACAAGCGCATGCACTAGGTAGAGGGAGGTAGCAGTAGCAATCCACTAAAGAGGAAGGTTAGTTGTCGGTGAGGTTGTCAAGCGGCATCAGATATATACTTCACGGGCGTGTTGCGCTCCGATAACCACGAACGATAATTTCTGTTCGGGCGGGAATGCTTCGAAGTCGGGGCATGCTTGCTCACTTTGCTCCCTCGCAGCCGTAGCCTCCCCATTCGAGATAACAAGACTCAATATTTCTCTCCCCATGCCACTCAGTCCTACATTCTTCAGCTTTACGAGATCCGGTCGCAACCTTGCTATGTCTTGGATAAACTGATTGATCTCTGACAGAGGATGGTAGTCTGCATGAAAGGTCGTATTTTGTAGCGACGAGAGACTCCAATTCGTGTCTGATTGTTGTGACTTGGCTTCTGGTAGAGATATATTAGCCAGGAGGGAGGGTCTAAAGTGGAAAAGTCCTTCTGGGAGTGCTGAGACAGAGTCTGGGGTGTATATGTCAAGATAAGTGTGTCCGATGTGCCACAAGTCCAAGTCATGTGTCTATCAGCGGGCATTGAACAAACCAGTCAGTATATGTCGACACATTTGTGTAACCGAGCTGCGGCATACGTTCACAAGATCAATTACATCTTTGAATGTTTCTGAACCACTGCCAACATCCAAGCGCCATAATCTACCGACTGAAAGGGGTTCGAAGTCGGACGTGGTCGGCAAATCGAAGAAGTGTTGATTTGTCACAATCGGCTCAGCAATGACTGCAAATAGCGATATGCACGCAAGCGGGATCAGCTTGCGCATTCTGGACATACCCCTCACGGACTCTTGGTCGAGGTAAGGATCGGAAGCGCAAGATCAAAATCGTGGGAGGAGCAGATTAGTGGTCGTGTGCCATAATTGAAGTTCTAGAACCTCACTATGATCACCATTCTTTAAACATTCCAATACTTATCCGAGCAGCATCCTCCCGTCTTCTGCGTTTCTATCTTCTAGATCTGTACGTTTACTCGATTTGGCCTGGCGTCATAGTCTTAGACTGGAACTTATCAAGGCTGCAACCCATCGGCCTGACCTAGACTCTGAGGCTTTTCATGTCTTCTAAAAGAAACTTGGCTCATATCTGCTCAGAAGCAATGAATACGGTACGTTTAATAACGCCCTTCAAGTCTAATTTTTATGTGATACCCTGCCGAGCCGAGGTCCGCAGGGGACGGCAGTAAGCGACTGGTTTTGTGAACATCGAGGTAACTGGCAGACACCGCGAGTGAAAGCGTGCAGCTTACAGAACTGGATTTCAGGCTGAGCAAAATCCGCGAGGTACCATGGCGAGATGGTCCATCAGAATCTCCTCGCAGTTCTGAGGCGTTTTCGACGTGTTTTTTTCACGTATATTTGTCACATTGTCCAAAAATGAGTTACTTGACCAATCACGTTGCACGCAATTCCAAGAGCGGCATTCGGTAAAAGGGTCTGGGAATATAAAGGCAAGACCTCTCGCGCTAACTCGGTGCAATAAATTATCGCCGGCAAACCATTCTCATCGATACTACTATGATGTGGCTTCAGGATATTCGAAACATCCTGTCAGCAGCTCTCATCTCTGTCTCTAGTTACATTTT
>JAGDQM010000068.1:8178-18293 GCA_017580835.1 Termitomyces bulborhizus
ACCGAATGATTTTGAAGGCACAAGAGGGTATTGCTTACGCACAGTACAGGGTCCGTCACCCGTTGGTTACATACGTTGCCTTCGCATTCGTATCAGAGGCGTTCATTCAAAAAGGCAGTGAGTGTTAGAGGGACAGAAGACAGCCTGTGTGGAGCAATCATACTGCGTTAGAAAGAAAAACGAACCGCGATTTGGGAGGGCATCCATATGTATACAAAGTGAGTACACAAAAATACTGACCGCTACAATGACTCGGATGACTCTCGTCTGACGTAGTGGGAACACTGTGTACTACAATCTTGCCAATATAATAGGGACGGCCCATGACCTGGCTCAAAGCACTGGAAAGCCCTGGTCCTCCTGCCCAGTTTTCTTGAGCTGAGCTGGCATTGTAGATTGCTAGAAAGCGACACGCTCTCAGAGGATGTCCATATGGTATACAAAGTAAGCTCACCACAACATTGCTCACCACAACATTCACGCTAGAATGACCCTCGTCTGCAAAGAAGTAGTGGGAACCATCATTGTGTATCACAATTCTGCCGAATATATCAGAAACCATACTGTTCAGTAACCCGGTTCCAAGCTCCGGAAAGCCCTAGTTCTCCATGTCCAGACTTTTTAGCCAAGCCGGCCTTGTAGGTTGCTAAAAATGATCACTTGGATGGCACCCATATGTACACAAAATCAACACGCTAACCACTTGACTCTTTACTGGCGACAGGAGTGGGAACATTGCGTACTACAATCATGCCGAATCAGCCGGAACACATTGTTGAGGGCCTATGACCTAGCGCAAAGTCCTTGCTCTACTGCCCAGGCCTTTTTTGAGCCGAGCAGGCCATGCAGATTGCTGGAAAAGCGACACACGCCCTCTTGGAGGCGTATCCGTACAAACTCTGAGCTGATCCGCCCGGCAAACAAGTGTATGCGTTCGCCGAATGAATCGAACCACATTGAGGATATTCAGATACACTGACTTCAAGACTAATGTGTGATGCTTACTCATGAAAACATGGTTCTTTCTGTAGGCAACGTAGTTCCGCCTGATGTTCGCCCGCGATTAGCTGATAGGTCAATAATTGTTGTCACAACCGCGGATCTGAAGTACAAATTACTTGAATTGTTCAGAGGCAGAGAATCGACGCTGAATTCACTTGTGTAGTAATATGTGTCGTTCATTTGTTTGGACATACTGACTCAGACCATCGACAAAAAACCATTACACGGACGCCGTTGGTGGAACGTGTATTATCCATTTCTAGACTAAGGTTCCCGGGTCCCGAACGATCCAAGCACAATGACTGGTGAACGAGATCTGTGTGTCTTTTGAACCTAGAAGTCCTGGGCCAGACTCGGTCTTGAGCGGGCCGAGTTTTTGAAGAAGGCCTGTGAATGACTCGCCATCGTATTTAAGCACATACTATTGCAGTCAGGCCCTTGTATTTAAATCTTAGCGCTTGAAAGTTATTATCATCTTCACTTCTCTTCATTTTCACAGTTCGCCTTCTTGGTTGACTCAATACTAATGCAGATTTTTCAATTTCTACATGACAAAGATCAGGCGTTGGGAGTTATTGATGATGACGGAGAGCTGCAACGTGAGTTTATAGTGTTAGTATCCAATGGGACCTTGCAAATGCTCACCACAGCTCGACCCTCAGTCATTCTCAGTGACAACACAAATTCAGATAGACAGAAGGTATCCTTATCTCATACACTTCTAGTTCGAAAGTAAGACCACTGTTTTTTATCATCAAGTGGCGAGTTATACAGGATGGCAAGGACTACCAGATTGTGAATGTCGCCGTGCACCAGTGTCTTGGATTGACCATTAGTTCATCTGCCCTGCCCCAAGGAGATATCACCTTTACGGGTAGCTTTCCCATGCCCTGGAAGATCTTTGAAGAGGATGATGGTACATACATGTGCGGGTTTTCTTTTACATTGAATTGTTGGTTCACAGTTGACACAGCTTGATGATTGCAGGATAAGCTCCAATGATCTGGTGCTTACGATCACAGGAACGAAGGTCGATGCTCAGTATGGAGGCAAAAGCAGATGGAAGAAGTTACAGGGTGTGTCGACTTTCAGTTTTTCTCGTCCTTGGGTTAATCTCCAGCTCCAGTTAGCGAGTACTAGTCGTTGTCAAAAATTTGAAGAATCAGAAGCGATTGGAACCACAGGTATCAGTAGTCATACCCTTACGACGCTCGTAACGAGGTTCGAAACAAAAATCCAATGAACCTGAATGTTCGTCTTCAAAGAGTGGATAAGCGAGCTGCTCCCAATGAACTGAGCACAGCGGTAGCAGTGAAGTCAGCCATTAGGCCTGACGAGTCAGTGGAACCATTTGCATAGACTTTATGCTCAACGTTCATCCCTCAAAGCGGGCTTCGGGTCTGTTCTTCCTGTCGAGCTAACTATGATTAGACCTGATGATTTGTTGCAAAGTATCATCACTTCCAAATCACTTCCGTCAAGTTGGTATAAAGGTGAGATCGGAACTTCCTCAAGGGTCATTGAATCAACCGAGCTAAATTGACTCGATGCTTCCCTCCATGCCATTTGCCTCGAGGCTTTCGCCTTTTGTTTATGTAACTGAGGATTCTCTGCAACAGACGCATTTTAACTGGCCCAACCTTCTACAAATTCCACAATGGCATCCTCTCTCATCGAACACCATTCTGCACCGCCAGGGTACTCAGTAGCAGCCTCACCTATACAGTCTATCGAAACTCGTGTCAGCGTTTCAGATGATGACATGGTCTCAGCACGATCTCTACATTCTCCTTCCTCACCGAGGCCATTGAATGTGAGCGACGCACCCAGACATTCCGATATATACTTTCACGAAAGTGCAGCAGAGGAGACTAATGTCCCCCGACAACGCTATAAATCCCTACCATGCGGTCAGTCGGCCACGTTCCCAGATCACCTGCGATACCATTACGTCCGCGGGTCTATCAGCACCACAGGCAGCCCTGATCCAGCTAATGTTACCGCACTCCCTCTCGGCCGGGCAATATCGACGCGTTCCGTTGTTACACGGCTCAACTCGACCAACTATGTTTCACTCTCCCGCAAAAGCGTAGCACGAAGACGAGGATTTTCATTGTACAAAAGCAGTGCCTCGATCACGGGGAACTATACCGTCGATCCCTATCTGCATATTCCGGCAGCACTCTTGTCCCAAGCGAATGTAAGTGCAAGAGATGAAGAACACAGGTATCGCAAAAACTTGAAGTTGGAAGTAGAAAATGGAGGGATTGACGTCAACATCTTTCTTGTTGGAGAGCCTCAGCCAAATGACAGCACTATTCCTATACGAACAACGCTTGAATTGAAGATAAAAGGAAGTGATAGGACCACATTTCCTCTCATTGCAAAAATCGTGAGTTTATGGCTTGCAGGTGGAGATAAATGGAGGTGGCTAACACTACAACATAGCACACCCCTGAACTACCACGACCGGCCTTTCATCTTAATGCGTCAGGAATTAATGGCTATCAAGCCGTTCACATACCACTTTCATTTCATGGTCTCGTTACAATTGAAGTTGTTGGTGGGGACCTGGATTCACACATATCTCTCTCGCGAGGATTCTCCGAAAATGCCATCATCATGAATGAAACGGCGACTGCGCGAAGTTACTTTGTAGGGAAGCTCGGAGGATGGCCTCGAGATAAGCAAGAATGGGAGGGCGATAAGGTCGACGTAAATGTCGTTCATGGAATGGTTAGAATCCAATTCCTGGAGGAGAGAAATAGGGATAAGTTTAGAAGACTCCGATGGAAATTTTGGTTCTAGAACAGAACTATTTTTGAGCATGTGCATATGATCCCGACTCCTTTTACTATACCTTCAGTCTCCATGAGCAAACTCACGTTTTACGGGTAAATAATCGTTTGTCGGAGGAGGAATTGACTGATGGTTAAGCGAGAGCCGCAATGCATTTCGGGAGGAGTTTTCCTATTACAGAGAGAAGGCAGCAAAGTATATTTCCTCTGGCAGACAAGCATAGGTCAACAATACGAGATTTGAGTACGTCATCCAGCTGATCCAAATTTATTGTCCTCACAGTTCCCTTAGTTTCAACAAGAATTTGTGCAGAAATTGCTTTGCGAGACAGAATTCAAGTATCGTTTCGTAACTGACCCGGCGCTATTTCAACAGTCAAGCACGTCAAGGAAGGATGCCGAGTTGCGAGCAATTGACAATGACAGGGTAAAATGCGATGCATTCCTTCCAGACTTCCAAATGTCTGACATTGAGCGCAGACTCGGATGATATACGTCACCTTATTGCATGCTACAAATACGATCACGACTTTGCTGGCGATCTGGTTCGGAGGTGCACAGAGCTATAGCTATACACGAGCCCAGATAATCTTAAATCTCAAAAGACTTATTACAAGCAGTGAGTTGTACTTCACCTATATAAATGCGCTGTTTGATTGGGAATTTCAGCTGAACATGCCGTTATGTGCCAATTAAGTAGGTTAACTGGATTCTGAGGTGGTTAATCTTCACGGATAACGGTCTAGAGTCAAAAATCCCAGGTTGACCGCTATCCCTTTTTTTGTAAACCGTATGAAGCCTAGTGACTGCATGAAGAACTGTATCATGCACACTACAGATATCCTTTTGGTTCTCTAGGTCACTTATAACATTTGTCAAATGATTGTACTCATTTCAGCAAATTTACTTGGTGACTCAGCTTGTTTCTCATATCGACCGGCGATCTGTCTTTGTGATGACGCACCAGACGAACACTACTCCAAATGTACAGTACTTACCTACAGCTACGATTATATTGCTTCCGACTTGGTTAACTCTATGTGCACAGAATTTTCAAGTCATAGACGTTGCATATATAAGATACATAATGATAGAGAGATACTTATGCTGCCTTCGATGAGGCATCGAACTTGGCTATCTTGAAAATCATACATACGACATGAGCCTATTGGTTAGCGTGCTGCACATTGTTGAAGTGACTCGCACAAGTATAGGTCTGACTCCCCACATTACGGACAGACAGTTTTGAAAGCGAGAATATGCTGCAGATCATCCGAACAACATAATTTTCATGTTGCGAGTTCCCTCGTCGGCTGTCCCCGCAAGCTATAATCTCTTGAGGGAGATCGAGCAGGATGAGGCAGATCCTTCGGAATTGACACCTTGTTTCTGACTCAAGGCCAAGTCCAGACGTAAATAATATGTCTAAAACAAGATATCAACATGCTTCGCCAAAATGAGAAAATGGCATGAGTTGTCTCCGACAAGCTGGCTCAACGACTAAAGTAACTCTCTGGATGACAGTCGTACATCGAACAATGAGCCAGACTCACAAAAGCTATAACTAGATGAATCAAGTTGACTATTGCACTGGTTTCTTTCTCAGAGTTTCTGGACTCTACAGTATATCTGCAGTTACACGCAACAATTGATGTGTTTCTATCGGGTATGATCGAGTGGCTCTTGTGTCTTTGCCAGATCTGTGCGACACACTCAGCCACCCATTATAAAAGAAACTGCATCCAGACCTGAGTACTTCCAGCCTCGAACGGAGCACATTCCACTGCGGCGATCTCACCATGCAGCGCTAAAAACAGACACTCCGGGTCACTTGTTAACTATCGCGGAAATTGAAATTGAATAGGTTGGCTTCTATCTGACTACCGCTGGCACTTACAAAAAGACTTGATAGAGTGATGGTCCCAGCCTCCCCGGATACATACCACATCTGCTATGTTCTTTTTTCGCCGCATCCTCCCCGTTATAAGCAATTCCCGTGGAATTGGTCATATTCAACACATGCTATCCCTATCAAAGACAAAGAATGAGGTAGACCGCCAGAAGGACGAGAAACAGGTGAGATTTCACGACCTGTCTGGTGAGCTACCTGCAACAAATGATATTAGAATGATCTCGCTTTTTGCATTAGGGGAAGGGATAGACGCAATAATTTGAAAGAGGGTGGTATCGTGGCGAATGCGAATCAAAAGGTATGTACGACAGATTTTTATCAGTTTGCTCTCAGGCAGAATGTCTTCAGATAAATCCAGGAGAAAGAACCTGAGTCGATGATTGTGTCAGAGCACAAAAATATAAATATCCAGAGCATATTCATGTCACTCGATATGGACATAATCTTGTATCCCCTGGACTATTTCTCGAGCAGACCAGAAATGCAATGACTAGTGCGCCCAGATGAGTGCTGACACCGAAAGCATGAGCTGAATATCGAAGAGGTCAAAACTTCTGTGACCCTTCTGCGTCCACGAACATCAGTCTTGCGGTGAAAGACTGCAATGTATACTTCAAGATACGCTTCCTTTCCTTTATCCGTTTTGAGACTCTTCGGTCTGAATTCTATGCGTTGCTTGTAGATCTCTTTCTACCCACGCCAAAGCTCCTCACAGAGCAAAGTACATCCCGTCATCAGCGGTTTTCGAATGCTCGTTTCACTCGACCCGTCCGGACTGTAGACAGCTGAAAGTACAATTTAGCATCCAATCGTGCATATCTCCAGATGCATGAACAGTCTCGAGCTCCATTATTCGCGCTCCGATGTTTCACGAAATGCTTACGTTTATTGTCGTATCCTCCTCATCCGCTCGCAGAAACTTGAGTCCAATAGTTGACTCCTGCAGAGTTGTAGCCGCATCCCAATGTCATATTCACCGACGAAGTGCGTTTCCCTCAATTTTGGGTTGCTTTAGTCTGATAAGTACTGCCCACTTCATGGAGATCTGTTTTGCTAGTTCCCGAGTTCCGTTGTTAGATGCATAGGCCGAACACGACCAGTAAATATATTCAATATGATTTTTTTTGATGGGCGTGCCATGAGCCGAAAGATGAAGGATAGATATATTTTCATCTGGTCCCCTAGCTATAGGACTAATATTATGAGTATTCAATAGTGAGAAGATACTGGAGACGGAAACACTGCCTGTTGCGAAAAACTCCCTCTTCAAGCGGTGATATCGCTCTTCTGCTGCGCACCATCTTTGGCAGATCCCATTTCTCACGCAAACAGGCGTCAGCAAGCTAAATATGACACGAGTGTCTATGAATCAGGCCAAGCAGAGATCCATCTGAGTTGGGGGGCAGAGGGTAAGACAGGCTTTGGCGCGGTTCATTGCTTGAGCCGACGGCCTGAGCTATGACGTTCAGAGAGAAGA
The DNA here is from genome assembly GCA_017580835.1 of Termitomyces bulborhizus. Taxonomy (NCBI): domain Eukaryota; kingdom Fungi; phylum Basidiomycota; class Agaricomycetes; order Agaricales; family Lyophyllaceae; genus Termitomyces; species Termitomyces bulborhizus. Next base: position 15,368 of record JAGDQM010000068.1, read on the forward strand.
TAAGTCCGTGAGTTGCTATTAAATGCTTACCCTAACGTTTTATATCATGACACAATTTCTACGGGTAGCAGCTCAATGAGGATAAAAATTGATTACTACAGACTTTCTCACATGTTCCAATCATTGTACGTTTCTTCTCTGATTTTGGATCTGAATTCTTCTTATAATCACGCATGGTTCAAAGTACAGACTTACATAACATTTAGGAAGCATTTTTCTTTCCAAATCAGTTTTTACGTTGGAGTACTGACCACTTCCAATTAGAAACTACATTCTGCCTGGGCTAACCTCAAGCCAAGGGCAGGCCTGGAGTGGAAGACTTTGCCTGGCCGACTAATTTTCTGCCCTGGAGCCGCATCAAGCTATCACTAGTTCCAAGGAATACGCATGTTCGGAGGGTTTATATCGGATAGGATGTCTTGCACGTCCCCTTGCCGAAAAAATCATGTCAGGTCACCCACCTTCAAAGGCGTATCCGCCTTCTGCATAGGGTGAGCGGTAATTCCTTGTGATGAATAGGTCTGACTTATCAAAGCCTTTTCATGGGTTAATCCAGGAGAGCCTGCGACAATTGAGTGAGTGATCTAGAAGAGTTGCGATTTCGCCAATTATGATAGCAGTGCGTTTTTCTTATCTTCCTGAACTGATGCGTGTCGGACTAGAGACGGGAAAAGTCACAACATCGCAGTTTATGTCTCCAAGAAGGTGAAAACCACACTCCCACAACAGTCGTGTGTTCTGACTTCGACTTAAGGCATACAAGTCTCCATGGGGGCTCAAGGCGTCAGGAACAGAGCGCGGAAAAGCTCCTGTTTAAGCTCGCCGACCTCCTTGAGAGGAATTATGATGATTTTGCCGTCCTTGAGAGCCTGAAAGTCGGCAAGTCTTGTTGTGCATGCGCATGAGATCATGGCGATCAAACCTGAGATGCTGATCTACAGGAGTCATCTTTGCGGGGGGCAAAAACAGGGCCTGGTGGAATGTCCATTGATGTCTTCCGCTACTATGGTGGCTGGGCTGACATATTGGAAAAACCATCGAGGTGAAGGTTTTGGTACAACCTGGCCATACATAGTCTGACCATATGCAGACGGACGAGAGAAAAAACTGGTCTAGACTAAACGCGAATCATATGGCGTCGTGGTATGTACTGACTTTTCTGCGAGGGGCACGTTTCTTTAACAACTCCTAGAGACTGGAATGCTCCTCTGGTACAGTTGTCAATCACTCCATATAAGCTATATACAGACTACCTTTGTCCCCGGCCAGGTATGCTCGTCTTATGTACGGATTATAACTCTCATCCTCACTAGATATGGTAAAGCCTCCCGAAATCATGCCGCTCACAGCCCTCTCTTTCGCTGACTCTCATAGTTGAGGCTGGTTTCCCCGCTAGAGCAGTGAACATTTTGGTACCACGGTCGGTCGGGCTATCTCCGATCATCCGGTCGTTATGAAGATTGCGTTGACCGGAAGCACTCTTGCGAGGCGTAAGATTTTCAAGGCTTCCTCAGAGTCAAACTTGGAGGTTGTCTCGCTTGAACTGGGTGGCAAAAGTCCTATCATTATTTTGGATGATGCAGATCTTGAACCAGCTGTCCAATGGGCTTCGGTCGGCATTTAGGTTGATATCCTTGCATGATGTGTGATACATTAGCTGGTATAATGGATAGCCTGAATACGGGTGCGTATAATATTACTTGTATCGGAGAATCTATTGAGCAGCTTTGCGTCGGCCAGGACATGCACCGCCAGTTCACGTATCTTCGTCCAAGAAGCAATTTGATGTGTGACTTGACTTCGTGATTCTTTATTCAGACAACGATCTTCACGAACGCAAAGACTATGATGAAAATTGTCCAGGAAGAAATCGTTGGACCTGTTGGTGTTATCGTCAAGTTCAAGGCCGAGGAGGGCGAGTCCTTTTCGTCTAGTACCATAGCGAGATGTAACTTGATCAAATTTTGTAGTGGTTATCCGAGGCAAATGACGATGACGGCCTTGCGTGTCATATCTCCTCGCAGAATGTTAGCCGTGCTCTGAGAGTTGCGCATTCGCTTCAGGCTGAAACTGCTTGGGTACGCTTTGTTCAATACTCGATCGAAGTCTGGACAGGCCGACTGATTTGAATGTGTTTCACAGGTGAACTGTTCTCAGTTATGGACAAGGCTGGCTCTATTTGGCGGTTACAAACAATCTGGTATTGGTCGCGAGCTTGGCGAGTACGCCCTTGATACGTGAATCTTCGTCTCATGCATCATCTTCTTACTCTATTTTCTACAGCTATACAACAGGCCAGATAATGTGAATCAGAATTTATGACGGTGCATGCATGTACAATAACATGGTTTGTATATCATGGATAAATTGACGAATGTATCTATTTTTACTCATGAGCCACGGCAAGCCGCGCACCTTCCAAATGCACCCGTGACGTGGTGGATGTTATACATTACCCTCTTTGATTTCCTGTGTCTCAGCACCGTTGAAGTGGAGGCACAGGACGTTGTGTGATTTGATTTGGGGGGGGGCAATAAGAATGTAACTTATGAGAGATTTTTCTATCATCGAGCGGAACAGGAGACAAGTCGACAAAGTATGAAGTGCGGACAGGTCAAAGAACTGACGGAGACAAGATGCAATATTCGGAGAAAGATCCATATTTGGGAGGATGCACAGATTGCCTACAAGACGGAAATCAGTGAAGGGACCCGTCAGCACCGAATGACACATGATTATAAAGGCAGAGGTACAGGAAGGAACCTCTATTTATCACAATGATGCCTCCCAGGGGTAAGAGAGGCTTGTGAACACCGCACAATGACATGCCTGCACCATATAACAAAGGCGCGGAAGTTCCATCTTTCATCCCGGAATCAGAGGAAAGTCTCCTGTACGAGCCACAGCGTCGCGTGAATGTTTTTCA
>JAGDQM010000069.1:0-18008 GCA_017580835.1 Termitomyces bulborhizus
AACCGGGGGTCTATCCAGATGCTGTTCTCCGCGCACCATCGCAATAGAGTTGGCACTGTTGAAACAAGAGCCATTATGATTGCAACGGGAGGTTCCGTGATGACATCACAATCCAGCAAGCAAAAAACTGCTCTTCCATTTTCCATCTTCCCCTGATGCCACGGCTACCAGTACTCGACATTCTACATAGAGGAGTAGTCTATTCTCTTGTGGGTCTTTCTGTCTGGGGAATTGTGATGAGCGTTGCTGTGCATCGAGACACCATTCAACGTGGTAAAGGTCGGTCCCGTTTAAATCGACACGAAAGCCTTTCCTTTCGCTTACCCTTAAACAACACAGAGGTATGAGGCTTCTCGTAAAATACGGATAACCAGCCTCAATCACATACGACGTTTTAGTATATGGCTAAGAGAGAACTAGCTGCTCATCTGGATAAAGTTGTATGTTTCTGCATCGTCCACTCACGGCGATACTATTCTCGATTTTGATCGTCAAATAGGAAGAGGAGAAGGAGATTACCCTCGCGGAAGCTGCACAAGCTGCCTTGCCTAGCCGTCGTGCTTAGGACATTACTCAACGGTTGGTCTACTTTGCAATCCAGATCTTTGAGAACTATGACAAGTGTTAGCTAGTTTGCCTGGCGATCGTCTAAATGAGCTTTATTTGAGCACCTGACTAGACATATCAATACAAGGATTACTATACACTATTCAATACGACAACTACGGCTACACTTGATACTTGGTCGACGAAAAGGAAAGGGATCATGTCTAAAATCATGTCCACGAGCGTTTTGAGGTACTGTTCAGGTTGTAGTCTAGAGCGTCCCAATTCACCGTGAGCTCTGCTCATCGATTTACCAGTGCCCGAGGTCAACTTTTTCCCTGTCAAATCCTATTTCAAGCCAAGAATCAACGCCTTGCACTTTCTGGCTGTCTTTGGCGAGTCCAACGAAGCCGGCACAATCGTAGACACGAGTTTTGTTGTTTTCAACATACAAAACCACACTTTCTTTGCAGTTGGGCCCAGTGAGTAAACTAACAGTGAATTGGTCAACTCTCTCAAACTAGAGACGATCAAGCAGTCAACTTACTGTTCGCAAACTTTGCGAACAAGACGACTTGCATAGCCCTTGAACAGCCATTTCTCCTTCGTACAGACCTTTGTAATTGCTGCAACGCGATCGCTATTACGAGTGAAAGCGACGATCGAAGCTATCTCCTTGGTTCCTTGCGCTTCATGGACCCAAACTTGTTTTTTATCAACTAAATCAATCGCTTCCTGCTGCGCTCGACCTTCGGTCAGAGTGTACGGTTCCTGCCAACTGTAAATCTCAAGCCTCGAGATCGTCGATGGGAAGCTGGACACACCGAAGTACCTGCAAAGCGGTAGCAGAGTTCTCCGATCTCCTTTATGTCTCCGTACACCGCAGGCCGCAAGAGGTATCCGCGGAATTCGTCGACTGAGGGGCGCCGCAAAGTTTTGATCGTGCAATAGCTGATTATTGCGGCGTAGTACCTATGGTCATCAGCTAAGCCGACGCCAGTGTGTTGCGTCCATTCCTCTGCGAATATTGAAGTGACAGGTTCAGGCGAGAAGATCGAGTAAACCCTGGAAGTGGGTACATTTGCCGCCAATGTTGTGACCAATCCCTGAATGCAAGGTCGAATGTAACTGTCGACCAGGCGGTCGGAGGGGAGGGGGGTGAAAATGAAAATTGGGTATGGGCCCAGGGGGCCATCCGTCACAGATAGGATGAACTCGATTTCCGATTCAGTACTGCAAATAATCCACAAATCATCAGAAGATGCAATACTGCCGGAGGCCTCCTTGGCTTTGAGGGCTTGTGGCAGGATTACATTAGCAGCACGGGGGTGATCTTGGAGTATTTTCCAAGCCGCTGCAGGTAGCTTCTTGGCGTCTCTGACGTGGTGAATGAATATATCCGAGGGCAAGAAAGGCATCGAGAATCAGGAATGTCGAGAAGGTAGCGGACGAAGTATGATGAAGAATTACCTCCCAAGGCTCGTATATATACACACGTGTAACGAGCCTCAGACGGTGTGTATCTTGTCAACCTATGAAACAAAGGTCTGTTTCTATCCCCGAAATGCACAAGCTGTTCAAGCTAATTTACCGCTGCTCGCAAGATCAGTTTGAACAAAGCCCATCTCTTTGCATCGGATCTTGATGCATCACAACTAATATCGCTCTGATCCTCAATTTGACCTATGGAGTAAGCCTTAGCTACGGCAACCCCCACATCAACCAGGATAAGCATTGGACAATCAGAATTCCCTTTCAAAGAGTATGGCGCAACCTTGAAATCAATTCGAGAAGGTTTGTCTATTTCTGAATAAATATACAGCAGATATTGGTCATGCGATCGTGAAGTTCGGACACTCGGATCTGAGAGAGCACAGCTCATAGTTGATGTCAGACATATACTTAGTGCGTACTTGCGCGCGCTCTTGCGTAAGGGATCTGTATCAGAATGTGTAGACCGCCACAAGAAATATTGGTTCATCACTTCAGCGCATACAACCAGATATCGCATTGCCGTTTATGGACATGTGTGGATGCTGAGCATTCAGGGCCTCCTTATCATTTGTGGTTGGTTGTCGAGGACACATTGTTTGACCGTGACGGATCAACCACCCCACGGATCACTTGAAGCCTTCTTAGGTTCTACACAACTTTCTGCCAGTGCTCGATCTCTGAGACACGACCGAACCTATCATGGAATCTGCTTGGCTGCCTCCTGGCTACCTTGATCAGACTGGTTTGAGGCTATATCAAACACCTCCATCTAACAACGCATTTTTTCCCCCGAAGGACACAACAACTTATGCTCCGATCACTCGCAGCTGTTCGTGGATCCGAAGTCTTTGCATTCTCAATCAAATTATAACGACATCTGCGAGGAAAACTATATTACCAAACAATACAGCACACGACGAGCTTTCCAAGTACATCATTACATACCAGGAGTAGAGTACTACTGTTACCCTACCCACGCCTCTTAGCCCTGTACTGCGGCTTGCCGGCGGTAAAAGCCCAATTCATTCATTCATTCAAATTATACATTGCGGTCTTACATGGCTCGCGTCCTGCTCGTATATATTTTGCAAATTTCGAACCTAGCCTACCAATGAGTATGGGTCCTCGTTTGATCCTTGAAATGCCATGGTCATATGAGTTCTCTACAGCACCCCAATTAAAATCGACGCGAATGTCAAGATTCCTACATCGGCTTGACATACAGGCTCCATGATTCTCGCATTATTGATGACGTGCACCTTCGAATGCATAATGATTAGCCGACTTAACAGAGCTTCATCATCATCCACAAAGGGCCAGATAAATTTGTGGTGAGGAGATACTGACTCACGAACGTCATTCGCGCGCATGGACTCGGGCTAATTTATTGCTTACCCCATGGGATTGTTATATCTGCCTAACGTTCCAGCCTTCCAATCCACTGTGGGTATTTTGATTGAGTACACAACACAGCCCCGTCACTTTGGAACCGCAAGAAACGTGTTTTGCCCCTGCATTTCAAGGTTCAACAGAATTTCTGTGAACTGTGCCTGTTATTAGAAGAAATACGGCGACTCTGCTGAAACCCTGAGGGGATGTGAAATGATCGAAACATGTTGTTGACTTGGAAAAGACGAGGGGATCATATTTACTCTCACCCCAAATTACTCTTGCTTCTTGTCTTTTATTAATGGAGTCAAACAATTAGAAATCATTGAAAACAATTGGGCACTGCAATTCATGATGCCGTGTGAGAATCGGAAAACGCTCCCCGTCTTCTTACATGTTCATATGGCTATACCTAGACTTCAAGGTGTAGATTATGATAGAGCTTGTTGCAGGTGTGTGCGGCTTTTCAGCTTCCAAGTCTCCAAGCACTCGAGACCATCTACTGGATGGCAGCATTAGGTCCAAATTGCTGTACTGCAGATGATGCAAAGGTCCCTGTGTGAAATAACGCACTGCCACCATTCCACAAGTTGTAACGACGCAGAGATCACAAGATTGCGAGAGTGTACAGCTAGGCTTGGATGAAACTGAAGATTGGATTGGACTAGCGAAAGTTTTTTTTAAGAAAAAATTTCAGACCAGTACCACCTCAATCACAAATTCAAACCTACAAATCTTTAGAAGGGATACGCGACCGGAATTAACGTCTCGAAAGATCTTCAAGCAATCTCATTGGTTTACATGTCTGTGCTGATTTGTAAGAGACCAAGATTAGTGGAATGCGCCGCTGGCAATAAGATCATCGGGGCTTATGCATCGAAGATTAATTTTGAAAGGAGAAACACAGCAGCAAGTATACACAGCAGACGTACGCCGTATTTTCGAGCGAATGGGAGTCGGACAAACAAAATGGGATCGACAACGTTTGCAGGAGAAAACGCCTGATCGACGGTCAGGCGGCGATCACAGCGCCGATACTTCCAACCTCATGTTAATTGATGGTTCTATAACCTATCTATGTATCGAGTCTCCGCGAATACATGATCACGATGTACGGTATTTTCATCAACTTGTAAATGGCGATCAATCACTGTGCATCTCTACAGCAACGGCTCGTGATCCTTGCCGATTTGCAGTTAGACGGCAGCTTGGCAGGAGCTCTTCAGAGAAACAAGGGGGTTACTTTACGTTAGTACCATTGCGAACTCAAGCCCGGCCCAAAAACCTGGGCTTTGGCCCGGCTTACGCCAGCTACAGCTTGGCAAAAAGCTTTGAAGCAAAGAAGAGCAGAATGTGGGTTATATCAAGTCTAATACTTTGTTTTTAATCTGAATTATCTTCAGGCTCATTCCAGACTCCTGGATTGACATATATGAGGGTGTCCGCAATATTACCTCCCCAAGTGAGGTTTTGCAAAGCTTCAACGATGTCGCTCTTGGAGGAGTTAGTTTCGAGATGGTGGTTTGAAATGGTGATCCTGCCGCTGAGAATGCGCGCTCACCTCATGAGGCCATAATGGCTAGATAGCCTGATCAAGTTGGGCTATCCACCAACGGCTGGCTCGAAGCCGGCAGCCCCAGCTGACTCAAAAACTTGGGCCGAGCCGTGAGCCGAGGCCAAGGCCAATCCTTGGAAACAAAAAAGCTCGGCCCGTCCCGGCCTTATAGAGCTCGGCTTGGCCCGGCTTACGGCCGAGCTTGCAAAGCACGAAAACACTGAAAGTACACGTTCTGACCTAACTCCGTCGATTTTCCCTTGGATCAGAATGATTCTCAGAGCAACAGGTATCAGATCGGATGACTGGACATTGGATCTGCTTCTCTTTTACGTAACGGCTTTTTTCGGTCGGCCACCTGCCGACAGCGGATCAAAATAAATTCAAAGTCAGTCAGCCTCCGCCCATGTACTGAGCTCTTTTGCACTCACCCTACCCCCTCTTATTTTTCATTCACAGTAGATTACATTTACATTCCATCTTTCCATTCACACCATATTTACATTCTGAAAAACAATTGCTCCCCAGAAACCTTATACTAGGAGGGAAGGGGGGGGGTACATCATAGCAACCATGTCCACAATCACCCGATCTGACACCCCTTGTTCTGATCTCTGCCTCTTTATGCACTCCGGGGATACAAAACAATACATACATATCAGGTTTCCATAAACCATACACCGGACCATGAGGGGATAACACATCAATCCTGGGCAAACCGAGCATATGCATGAGCTTTTGGACACCCCCTTCCTACCTAATCTACAACTCACTGTGCTACTCAATTCCACCCATCGGCGCCGCAAGGCCAATAAACGCAGTACTTGCACAGCTCAAAGTGTGCTCGAAACGGGGTTCCAACCCCTAGTCAACTTATAAAAGTAAAAAGTAAAAATGTTAGTTAGAGACTGAATATCGATCGATGTATACTCATACTGATGATCCTAACGAACCCAATAGATCAACCCTCAGTGAATGTGCATGAGCTTTTGGACACCCCCTTCCTACCTAATCTACAACTCACTGCACTACTCAATTCCACCCATCGGCGCCGCAAGGTCAATAAATGCAGTGCAATACTCGCACAGCTCAAAGTGTGCTCGAAACGGGGTTCCAACCCTAGTCAACTTATAAAAGTAAAAGAAAAAAAGAACAAAAATGTTACTTAGAGAGACTCAATATCTGATGATCTACGAACCCCAATAGCATTAACCCTAACCCTGAATGAAGTCACCCCCCCCAAAAAAAGCCTGTCAAATATCAAATATCAAATAAATGATGAGACGGCACGGCGGGAGGTTCAGCGCCCTTCAGCTTCAAGCATCAGATTTTACAGGTACAGGTATTGACTAGTGTAGGACAACCGTCAAGGAATGTCAATTCAAGCATACACGTCTATACAAGACACATTCAACCTAGATGGACGAGTTATCATGCTATCTCCGACGAATGAGAAAAAACAAACACAAAAATGAGATATCAGATACATAGAATACTGAAGATGTAAAGGGATTTGCATGAAGCATCACCGACAATCTCATCATCTCATATCTAGGGGTCATTGATAGTATCCCGATTTGCTTGAGTGGAGATAGACGTGGACAAGCTGTGTCCCTGTGTCAGAAGTGCAATGAATCAATTCAAAATGCTGCACCCCTATATACGGACATGTCAGAAAACAACTGGGTATTACATGAATGAATATGGTTTGCAAAGCACGACGGGATGCAAGTCGGATGTAAGACAGTTGGGATAGGTAGTGGTCGTTTGACACATTATAGTACACAGAAGATAGCCAATATTGGGATAGATAAAATGACATTAAGCTACTCTAAATCATGACGTGGTCGCATTGTTGTAGATCAGCAAGTTGGGGGTCTTGCTAGGAAGATCACCAGCAAGGCAATCGGGGGTCGCCATTAACATCAGAGCCTTCTTCAACTGGGCCGGGGTCATCGACTTGCCAGGGATGGGGGCATTGACAGATTCGGCAAGGGTGCGAATGGGGAAGAATGAGGATATCCAGCCAGGAAGCGTAGCTTGCATGACAGCATATATCGATGGTGGAAGAACAAACGCCTGGTCAGGACGAATCAAAGAAAGAAGGTTGTCTTGAGAGTCGAACGTTGGGTTGAATTCCTTGGAAGGGTAAATGGACAAGAGATAGGCAAGGAGGCCAGCAACGTGAGGAGAAGCCATTGATGTGCCTGAAATCGTGTTGGTGGCACCCTTTGACCCGATCCAAGTAGAAAGGATGTTGAGGCCTGGGAAAGAGTGAGTCGATGACGGCTTTTGCAATTTCGCCACATACCAGGAGCAAAGACGTCGACGCATTTTCCATAATTAGAGAAGTAAGCGCGCTCGTCGCCCAGAGTCGAAGCACCGACAGTCACGGCCTTCTCTGCAGCGGCAGGCGAATAGTTACACGCATCGCGATTGTCATTGCCTGAGCATGGTGAGTCATATCAGTGATTCAAAATAGCACCTAGACATACCCGCAGCAACAGCAAAATGGAGGCCTGAATCGACGGCAGCGTTGACAGCATCATCAAGGGCCCTTGATTTACCACCACCGAGACTCATATTAGCAACGGAGCCTTTGTGAGTTTTATCGCCTTTTGCTTGTGCATTCCTAGCCTTGCGCAGAGCGGCGTCAGAAGCGAAGGCGACGCCGGCAACGACATCAGACATTGTGCCACTTCCATTGGAACCAAGAACCTTGACAGCGATAACGTTCGCTTTCTTGGCAACACCGTACTTGCGAGAAGCGATAGTGCCAGCACAATGTGTGCCATGACCATTACCATCCTCGTCGACGTCGTTCAACGGAATGGTCTTGCCCCAAGACGCGCGACCCTCGAATTCATTGTGATTGATGTTGATACCCGTGTCGATGACGTAAACATCCACGCCCTCACCTCCGTCAGCATTGTATAGGTACCTTGTGAAAGTAGAAAAAGTGAGCCTAGGACGATGACTAATGCGGGCAAGCCCCTGAAGGAGACGAGTTAGGTTGGTCTTTGAACAAGCGCTGTAATGTGACTGACCCAAGGTGCACCCTTCTGGACAGCTTGCGTGTGGACGATTTGGTCCTGCTCCACATATTCTACTTCATGCATGGTCCGCAACTGTTCAACTACACTATCCGAGAAACGACCCGAATAGCCATGGAACTTGTGCGAATCATAGACGTGGACAAGACCCCCGTCTTCCCCAGGAACAGGGTCTGCATTATGAGCGGCCTGAAGGAAATTTATATGGTTGGCGAGGAGGGCTTGAGAAGCACCATGCTTGAGTCTGACAATATAAGAGTTATTGAGGGCGTCATGGGGATGCTCGGCGACAATAAGTGGGGCGAGCGACAGCGGAGTACCTATGGACGGAGAATGATGAGGATAAGTAGAGAGCGGTGTCGCACTCGCTGTGGATGCGATAGTAATTGCAACAAGCGACCACTTGGCGAATGTAGTCATGGTGGTAAAGGAGAACTTGGAAGGTTCCCCCACACCGCGCTCTCCCCTGATAAGGGGGGGTTGTATTTGCCCGTGTTTGCTACCGCCCAAGCCCCGCCACCTCGGGGTCCCGTCCGCAATCTCGCAATGCATGGTTAAGAAGCATGATTTACGGCTGGATGCCCACAGAAACGTGATTGATGGACATCATACGATGGGCTCAGCCCAACTGCTTGACAACCCGAGGAATGGGCACTTATCAGTTGACACGTATCGCGAACCATACCTACATTTTCAAATAGCATTTGAGAGCCGACGTCGGCCGGAACCTTCTCAGACACACATGACATATTTTATCAATGCAATCTTGGTCGAACCTGGGGCACGAGCTACGCGTACACCACATGACTTTGATAACCATCCCCATTTTATTAATAAAGCATTTATTCTACATCCTATCCAAGACTAATCCACTTATATTTGCTGACATTCGATACTTCATCTAAAAGACGCGTACCAAAGCCATCAGCAAAAACAAGGGACATAAAATAATCCCCCGACGACACAAGCCAAGAGTGCAGCGGCAAAGTCATCGCGTCCCCGTGTTGCAAGCAGAGCACGAGAAACAAGGGCGACAAAAATTAGATAACCAATAATGGAGGCGGTGCCTCCATAATAGTGGTTAAACTATTAAGAACAGATACTACACTTGATCTAAGCCAAAAGGCCAGAGTGGTAAAGATTCAATACTATCCCAAGGCCCCTTATATACCTGTGGGCGACGCGCACGGACCATGCGCATCAATCAAGAATTCTGGCACGTGCACTCCGACCTTTGAATCATGAACAGCCTCCTCGATCTCTCTCACAAACTCGACTCGAATATCCAAACATACCCCGGCGATCCAGAATATACCTGCCGTCCCTTTACTACAGTCCCAAAAGATGGATACAGCGTTCACTCCATCTCACTCGGTTCACACACAGGTACTCACATCGACGCCCCATCTCACTTCTTCGACCAAGGCCCAACAATCGATCAGATCCCTCTTTCCTCTCTCTTCGCGCCTCTCGTCCTCGTAGATCTGTCACAACATCCTCTCAACGACAGACAACTAATAACATGGCAAGATATCTCGTCCTACACTGCGCTCATGCGTCCAGGTGTAGTCTTGATCATCCACACAGGGTGGTCGGCGTACTGGGGCACACCAAAATACTACAATCACCCCTTTCTCGAAAGAGAAGCCGCTCGTAAAATCATCGAGCGGGGTATACGCATCGTCGGCGTGGATACTTTGAGTCCAGACGAGACCGAATACCAGGGCATTGGCGGTTTGCACGGATTCGGCGCACATCAGGAAATCTTGGGTGCTGGGGCCTTGATCGTCGAGAATCTGACAAACCTCCATAAAATAACTGAGCAGACCCATATCGGTCTCGTACCCTTAAACTTGCATGGATGCGACGCTTCCCCTGTAAGAGCTTTTGCGTGGAAAGCAGAACAACTATAGAGTTACGAGAGCGTGGGTTATCGACATGATGATATAAATTATATAGCATGGAGAATTCAATGCATGGATATGTGTCAAAGCATGAGGGTTGCCATCCGAGGTATAACATTTATTCATCTGGTTGTCATTAATATCGTGATCTCTCAACGAGTGCGATGGCATCAGCGACGCTTTCCCGAAACGCGTCAGCGCCGAGAAGGTCGACGATCCCAGCCTTTGAAAAGGTTTCCCGAGGTCGTGGTGATAAGTGCGTGATGAACAGCCCTACGCCTCGGTTCTACAAAGTAAAGCAGCTCCATCAATGCCTGTTTTCAGTAGCCCAGCAAACAAAATTCGAACCTTGTACTCTTCGAGAAGCTCAAACATAATTTGCGCAGCTCTGCAAGGGGAACCTAAGGTTGATCGATCAGAAAACCAATGAAAGATTACTCACGATGCGTCAATAGTCTCCATGTCCGCCAAATGGAATACAAGTACAGACGCTTGTTGTCTGCGTGGCGCTTCAGAAGGATGACTCTTTTGCACACCATACAACTCCAATCGGCGAAGACGTTCTATAATCGCGATTAATCATTATAGCACGAACGGGCTCTCAAGCTATACCTACCCTTCAGCTGAGCAGTGTTGGCTATTTGACAAATTCTCAGCATTTGAATGGAAGCCGATATGGTAATCCACATACCAAAGTCAAGATTTTCGCGTATACGAACAATGAGAGTGCCATCCGACCTTTCTTCTGCTTCAGGATTCTCGTTGATTGGTTTCCATCGGTCGGTGCCCGGGATACGTCCCTATGGAAAGAACTAAGTAAGCACCATGTAAGAACAACAAGCAACAAAAATCTTACAAGGATCGTCATCCGAGCCCTCGACGACCGATGCACAACGAGCAGCAAGGAAACTATCAAGCTAACGGCAACTCCAACCTCTACATTCCAGAAGATAGATAAGATAAAGGTCAATGCCATCAGAGTTAGGTCGACCCATGCGCTCATTCTACAGTGGACCGAGGTCAGAAGCCTCACAGAGAACAAGGCAGAAGAACACGTACCTCCAGTAGTACATAACATCCTCAGGGATTTCGAGCATGAGTGAAAACACGACCAAGCAAATACTGGAAAGGTTCAATCATAAGCAACATGATAAAGTCAAAAGACGTACATGGATGCCAGAACGCATTTTGGGAGGAAGTAGAGGTACGGCAAGAGGAAGAACGTCGTCAGGAGAATGACGACAGAGCAGACCAGTGATCCCACTTGCGTCCTTCCTCCTACATCGCCGTTGATTCGAGATCTACAAACAATGAACGTTAGAAAACTCTGTCGAAGACGAAAGCAAAAAAAAAAAAAAAACACTGACCGGGTAATCGAGCCGTATGCTGGCAAAGTGCCAGGAATAAATGATCCAGCCACGTTTGCAACACCCAAAGCCACAAGTTCACGATTAGGACTGATGGAGTGCCCGAAGCGTGCGGCGTTTTGCTTGGCCGCGACAATGCTGTCTAGGAAACCAACGACGGAGATCATCCTAGTCAATAAACACATCAGAATTGATCAACAAATAATCCATGGATCTACGCCTACACCGCCGTAGAAGTAGTCCGTCTGAGATACTTGAGCGTGGACGACTGCAAAGGGATCTGCAAGAAGGAATGTCCGGAGGTGATAGATACTGAACCAAGAATGTCGACTCCGTCTTTGTCCCATCGGAATTTCGCACTCAAGACTGTAAGTAATCTCTTGTTGGTAAACCATAAGTAGAAGTGAAAGGGCACCTTGACTCACCAGTGGATACGATGACCACAATCAAGACCTCTGGCACACGATAGATGAACCAGTATTTCTTAAATGAGTTCTTGACGTTTCTGAGTACCAGCAAGACAGCCAAGGCCGAAAAACTGATAGTGGCGGTAACGGGGTTAAGCTGGGTCAATACGTTCTCTACTAAGAAGAGCATCTTCTCGCTCGTAGTTTCTGGCTTGGCTATCTTTTGGAGCGCTACAAGACCGAACATGGGAATCAATTGCTCGCTAGAGGGGTATCAACATTCCACATTCTTGCATGAGCAACACAGAAATTCACTGACACCAAGATCACGACCGCGACCGCACTGATGAATCCTCGCAAAAGTGCACGACTAAGCACGACATCGATGAAACCCAGCCGGAAGAAGCCTAGCAGGAATGAAATCAGGCCAGCCTAGTGACTCCATCAGCAGGGGAATAGATCACAGAAGCCGAGGAGCTCACTTGAAAGGTGATAATCGTCGACACAGCAATCCCCAATGCCTCTGAAGTACCATCTTCTCCATGGGTATCGAAACGGATATCACTGATAGCCTGCCCAACCAGCAAACTCAGAGCTGCTTCTGGAGCTACATTAAGTTGTCGAGAAGTTCCCAGAAACGCGTATACAATCGCGGGAAAGGCTGACGAGAACTAGAATATCACCTTGGTCACAAACGCACACATGTGATAAGAATGCTTTACGTACCAAACCGGTAAGGGGACTAAGTTTAGCCAGGGAGGTGGCATAACTGATAGACTGGGGAATCAGGATGCTAGCCACTGTAAGACCGGCGAGTAAGTCGCCGCCAATGCTTGGAGAGTCGTCAGGCCCAAGAATTTGCGCTTTTTAGTTCAAAGCGCATACAATGTCATGGAATAACTTGGGATCCATGCAAAGGATGGAATGTAGTACTTGATTCGTTTCACCAACGTCGATTGGTTTGAATCTCTCTTTCTGATTTCTGCGTTGGAAGATCATGAGCGCCGTTGAACCACACGGACAGGAGCGCATAATGGTTCACCCAAGACAGAAGATCGACCACTATTGTATCCATCTTCTCTCGCAGTTATCCTGTCCAGCAAGGGTGTTCGTTCCTCGTGTCTACTGCGGTCCAAGTCCATGAGAGAACTCGCAGAGGGGCTGGATTGGATGTAATTGGGGTCGTGAGAGATCTGAGAAGGCATGAAGTATTGAAAAGCAGGCCTTCCCAATTGGCCAGCGGAAAGAAAGGCAATTCAATTGGCCGAGGACAAAAAAGTTGATGAGCAAGCCGGACAAACGAAACGTTTGATGAAAAGTGAACTTTGTCCTAATATAGATCCTGATATCCATCAAAATATGTATATTACTGTTTCAATGCGGCCCGGCCCGGCCTCCGCATAACCAACTCGAAATCTATGTATCAACGTCGTACTCGTAGAATCCCTTCCCGTTCTTTTTACCTAGCCACTGAGCATCCACCATACGCTCTAGAAGAACGCTAGGACGATACTTTGAATCCCGTGTTCCTTCGTAAAGTGTTTGCTGGATCGCTAGACAAGTATCGAGACCAATGCTACCCAAAAAGAAGCCAAGTTATCAAAAGCCTGTCTATCACAGGCGAAGAAACGTACAAATCGGCTTGAGGGAACAACAACAACGATAAGCAAGTGACTCGTGATTCGGCGAAACTCTTCCTTACCTAACTGTAATGGACCCATAGGGTGATTCATCCCCAACTTAAGAGTAGTGTCAATATCTTCCCGCGTAGCTATACCCTGATAGGAGTTGTGAGCAATTCGTCAAGGAAATATCGTTCCGAAGGCAATAAACCTTTTCTAGGCACATTATGGCCTGCGCTGTGCTTAGTCTCCTAATGCTGCCAATTTAGGTTCTAAAAATACCTCGTTGATGAAAGGCATTAAGAGTGCGTTGGAAACAAATCCTGGCACATCTTTAGACGCTGTCACTTCTATATGACGCAATAAGGAACTTTTCAATCGCAGACGAGAACACATTTTATTGTGGGATCGACAAACCTTTCCCGCAAGCAACGGCAAAAGCACGAGCTCGATCGAGAGTATCAGTGGTAGTTTGGAGAGCTGAAATCAATTCAACCAGTTTCTGGTTAAAGGAAGGAGATCAGCCATGTATGGACACTAGAGACAGCCAGAAAGTTACCATGACAGGAACAGGATTGAAGAAATGAAGGCCTTGCGAAAATCCAGACGTCAAACGTCTGCACAACAGCTAACAAGACAAATCAAATACCAACTACACGTCCTGCGCTTTGTTTTCCACCGGAACTTGCAGCACTAACGCCGTCGGGGATAGCAGACGCTGCAATTTTGGTAATACTGATTGAACTGGTATTGGTAGCAAGGATAGCATCGGGCCTTAATTCTTGTACGAAAGATCCGAATATTGACTGCTTGAGAGGGAGGTTTTCCGAGACAGCCTGAACATGCATGACACGCTCAACAAGGCAGTGAACTCTACAAATACAAATACTTGCCTCGACAACCATGTCAACATCCCTCAAACTCTTCATGTCGCCGACGACACTGATACGATCCCTAGCCTCCTTAGCTTGATCGCTGGTGAGACGTCCTTTTCCCACATCTTTCGCAAGTAGCTTGTCTACCAAAGATAGCCCCTTCTTCACTTGTTCGGGAGACCTGTCATGAAGCAAAACGGGTACTTTGGCACGAAGAGCGCCAACCAATGCGATACCGGTCCCCATTTGGCCGGCGCCTACAACACCAAGGGTGCGTATTCCATGTGCAATGATAGACGACATATTGGGCAAACTAGAAAAGGAATGAGACGCCCAAAAGACGCGTCAAGTTCCGAGGTGGAGATGTGGCGGGGCTTACAGGCTGGACATGTGATAAGTACTCGAGGCGATGTCAATTGTTTGTCAACCCTCGGCAAAGATCACAACAACTTGGAACGAAAATAGGCGCCCATACCGAGCCTGCACTTCGCTTTGGTCACCGGTCATTACTCGTTTCTCACTATCAACGATGTCTAGATGTTTAGATGTCGAACTATTGTTTTCTCACTTCAAATTGAAACTTGAATGAATGACGGTGACACCGTGACCACTTTTGACATGCAAAGTCTCATGAGATATGCATTTTTCCATAGCATGTAAAACATAGTGAGTCTACTTCCACTGGCGACTCAAAGTTGACCTGTCATAAGCTGGCCTCTCTCTTGCTGATGTCGACCTCACGTTATTTGAAGAATCGTGCCATGTTTCAACCTACGGCTAATGTTCTCGTACTATCTTGCCTCTTCGATCGAGGTTTTCCCAAAGGGTACTGTCTGACTTCTAGCATACATCTCAATTTTCGTTCTCTGAGCAGGCTGGCACAGACTGCAAGATGCATTACATTTATGTATTAGTGCC
Source organism: Termitomyces bulborhizus (assembly GCA_017580835.1). NCBI lineage: Eukaryota > Fungi > Basidiomycota > Agaricomycetes > Agaricales > Lyophyllaceae > Termitomyces > Termitomyces bulborhizus. The sequence goes on from JAGDQM010000069.1 coordinate 15,131, forward strand.
AATTCACGGAGCAAGGCGTGTTTATGTCCGCCTTCTGCCACTTCGTAACAGGTTCAACACGTCTGTCAGTAAATGATGAGCCCCACCCGGATCTCAGGTAAATCTCGGCATCAGTAACAAATAACCCTTTCACGATAGGAGTAACTGACGCTCTGTATCCAACCTAAGTGACGTCACCTGATTGTGGGCTCGTTAAAATCGCCGGCCGTTTGGGTCAGGTTTGCACCAACATGACGAGTACACTTCCTCCTCTTGTACAAGCGTTCTCCGGTGCGATTGGTAGTGCGTCGGCCAACATTCTCACTTACCCTCTTGACCTCGTAACGACTCGCGTCCAGCTTGATCCCCCTGACAAGAGCAGGAAGTGTAGAGAGATTTATCGTGCTGTACATCTCTTGCGGAATATTGCTCGATTAGATGGCTTTTCAGCCTTATACGGTGGACTTTTCACGGATACTGGGGCTACCGTCCTTTCTAGGTACGCAATCCGGTAATAATATGATTTATTCGATCAAAGACTATAATTAGCTTTCTATACTTCTATGTATACTCCTTCCTCCGGTCTCTTGCTACCAAACGATTTGTACCGTCTCGATCTTCATCTCACGCAGGGAAATTACCCATTTACAAGCCGTCCATGGTCGAAGATCTCGTTCTTGGCTTCATTGCTGGAGTGCTATCACGTGCTGTTTCTACCCCGCTTAGCATTGTTACTCTTCGACTGCAGGCAGAGGAAACGGTAGCCGAGGAGGATTACGAACAAAATGAGGCACGACGTCCCAGGGAAAGCGTAGTAGGCGCAGCGCGGAGCATATACAAGGAACATGGCTTGAGTGGATTTTGGCGGGGTCAGTGTGTAGTTCTCCAGCTCTACTCTGATTTTAAAGTCATTTTTAGGGTTTAAGACCACTGCAATGTTATCATTAAATCCATCATTAACCCTAGCCTTCTTTCAGCTGTTCAGGCGCCTCCTATCTTTGTTTGAGAGGAGGTCCCGATTTGCCAGCAAGAGTCGCGCGTCAGGACAAGCTAACCCGACACCAATGCAAGCATTCTTTGGAGCTGCAGTTTCTAACTCTATTTGTCAGTTCTACTCTATCTCACTATTCCCATCAGGGACTAAATCCACAAATTCTCCAGCGGTATGCATGTTGTATCCATTGATTCTCGCAAAGACGCGTCTTCAGGCATCCTCTGCGACATCATTGCAAGAGGTCATAAACGACGCATACAACGGTGTAGATACCTATTCGCGCAAGCACCAGGGACTACGGACATTAGATGTGACAACAGGGGTATCGGGACTTTATCAGGGTCTTTGGGTACAGCTCATCAAAGGATTCTTGAACCAAGGAGTGACATTTACTGTCAAAGGAACGTGAGTTGTTCCATAGATTATAATTGCTCTAGAAATGAATCTTGCTCTCCAGGATCGAGGAAACGATCATTAATGCGTACCTACGTCGTCGTCGGCACTGCATTCAACCGTAGTCGACATACGCCTTCTGCTCCTTTTGTCTATATCGTCGACGCTGTTTTGCGGTGATGTTTAAGAGGTTCCATCGACAAGAACACAAAGCTGGTACTCAAAACACAACTGTAGGATTGTAAGAACGCAATATATTTAAATACTTAAATAGCGTACATGCATGTTGGGTCAATCCGTATAATAGGACTTCGAAGAGTGTGGCGAACTGAGGTGCGTCCGCAACTAAAAGGCGAGGTTGAGCAACGGAATGTCTTTTTGTGTCCGTTATGGGGCTCGTATCTTGCGGAACAAAAGATCAATGGGGGAGTGGTTGAGGCGTCAGTACGCCATACATACACTCAGCATTTCCTTATCTGGTAGTCCCTATCTTTTTTATTTTCTTAGGCGACAATTACGATACACAGATGCTACGGATGCTCCCCTCAGTCGCCCACATATTGGTAGAGTAGCGAAATTATTTACCGCCGACTAAATTCCTTCTTGCAGACTTCTGTATTTCTCTACAGGCACTAATATACTCAGCCGACCACATATTATTGGAATGACCGATGAATTCTGTATCTCTCTACAGGTTATCGGACCCGAACCGCGACTCACCACAAAACCCACATACCCCCGTACATTCAACTAAACACATAAAAATGACGTCCACTAACTCGTCCAACCCACCAGACTTCCCTGAAGAGACACACTTCGACGATACCAATTATATAACCTTCAAAAACCAAGCCTTGATTGCAGCGAAGACGAGGAGCCCCCAGATATCTTGATGACACTATTTAAAGACCAATGTTGACGCAAGGCACAAAGCAGAGGCATGAAAAGCCTATGGAGTGGTCCTCAAAGTCCCCATCCTTAGTAGACCACAGAATGAAGCTCTGTTCTTTTTTTTCCCTGTATAATTGGCTACTTACACAAAGTCCTGAAAATATGAATTTGCTGTTGACTTGATTCTGTGGAAATAGACTCAACGCTGTGGCGGCGGCGTATCCAAACTTCTCTATTTCGAGTCTTATTTACTTGTTTACTTCTCCAGGTCGATCGGGCACGATCGGCCTGTATAGTTTTCTCAGCCACCCAACCTTCTATCGGAAGGATTGCCCTTCCGAACCCTCAGTCTTTTTCCTAGAGGCTGAGGGTACGTAAAATTACTTTATCTATCACAAACTACTACTTACTCCTGATCTGTAGCAGTAGTACTTACTTAGCGTTACAGGTCAAATACAGTCTTTTTCCTAGAGGCTGAGGCAGTAGTACTTACTTAGTGTTACAGGTTATAGGCCCCGTAAAGCGCTTACGCTCATCAAAAGACACTCACTTTCAAACACACACCTTGACAACATGACTTCCACAACCTCATCCGGGGGAAATAGCAATCCCCCCACATTC